>JACGAQ010002540.1:0-39636 GCA_014119065.1 Orius insidiosus
TTGCCCACACGAGGCAGACCGAGGGGCACCGAGGTGAGGCGTTTAAGGGACCAAGTGTTAAATTCTAAATTACGATGTAGAAGCCAAGAAACTATCAAAACCAAAACTAGATAAAAAAATATTGAATGGTACTGATGATATTCAAAGTTCCTGATTTTTTAGAAATGGTCCGTTCACTCCAACTTCAAATCTTCTTCTTACATAATCGTACAGTTAGAAATATTGAATTCAATAGCAAGCAAAAATTAATTAAAAGTTTATTAGAAAATGAACTTACTGGAATTTCTTATTAGTTCTTCTAAAGAGAGTTTATATTTGCAAGTGACTTCAAGTCCATTCGTCGTCGACAGCGTCGCTCACGAGCACCTTTTTCAAAGGTATCGCCATTTAATATTATCGAGAGCACGAATTTATTAGATGAATCCGATCCGGTGTTCGCCGGTCTAATGAGAAGCCGGGGAGTTGACCTTAATTATTCAATATGAGCGTTTATCTTCAAGGTCATTCGGATCGGGTCGGGGACCCCCCCCCCCCCCCTACACACACAATGAAGTTTCCTCTCTTGCTGGCAACCTGTTTCATACGTTTTTTTAATTTCTCTTCAATCCAGAATTACTCTTCTAAATTCTACGTAGGGTAAAACCCAGTAGAGGCACTCTAGGAGTAATAAGAGAGAAATTTTTTTTTTTCAGAACCAAAAAACTTGTAAAACAATATAGCATGTGAAGATTGTAAAAAAAAATGCGTTATTTTTTGTAAACAAACCTTTAGTCATTCTTTCAATTTACCATCCCCCTACAATTTAAAACCATTACAGTACTTGGCACCTCTTTTCCCTATATTTGGTAGTGTTAGTCCCAATGGTTGGCACCTCGAATGACAGGTGTGCCGAGTACTGGATGAAGAAAAAACCATCGACAAAACATTTCTGGTTTGTAGATGAAAACCGTGAAAACCCAGTAGTTGGTATTACTGGCATTGAGGGAAAAAAAAAAAAAAAAATTGTTGTAAATATATGTGAATATTGCCATGCCCTGCTCGCTTACGATGGCTGGTGCGAGGCAGTGGAATCCGCTCGTTATGTCAAAAGCAGATGGTTTATCAATCAAAAACCGATTTTTCAGGGTTTCCAGCGGGCTATTCATTATTAAAAAGTTTCATTGTGCAATGTGCATATCAAAATAAAGGAAGATTTTCAGGAACCAAAGTTTAATAATGCTCCACTGCATCTAAGGTTGTAAACTCGTATAATAAAATACAAAGATTAATATACATGGTAAATACTTAATACATAGTGCTAATCGTATGAATAAATTACCTAACAACGGAAGAACAAATTCATGGAGGGGCGCCCTACAAAGTGGTTCATAAATCATATGCTTAAGTTACCCACACTGTCTAGTGCAATCCAGTATCCACCAAAGATGAAAGAAAAGAGTTGTCAATTGTCACTTACCACTTTCAGTTTCTCACGAATGCATTGCAAATAGTTTATAATTTTCTTGATAAGTCTTCTCTGACTCTTGTCCATATAGATTTAAAGAGGACGTATTGGATAATTTTATGTCAAAAAACAACGTAACAAATATGATACAGATAACTCTTAGGTATGTATTGATTCACATAAATAATATATACACTTGTAAGTAAATGACCGCTTTTCCAAAATGTTTTGTTGGAATGTAAATAACAGTTATTTCTTATTAGACGTCGGACGAACAATAGTTCGCCCGAAAGTAGCGTTCAACGACCAGAACGTCCTACGAGAAATTACCCGAATTCGTCTTCTCCTCATTCTTTCATTATTAGAACTTCAGGGCCTTCAGGACCCTCAGGTATGTTAAGTTTAGTGGCCACTATGCTTCCGTCTTGTTGAATTATTTGAAATTGATAAGATGATTTCAGGTCAACGTGATGTTTATCGGGATGAATTACCCCGTCCGAACGCTCCTGTTCATGATGAAATCTACAGTAATCGATCGTAATTACTAATTTAATATTTATTCTATTATGTAGCTGAAATATTCCTTATAAATGCTACTGTTATTACTGTAAAACCCGGATTTTTATGCAGTATAAAAGTCCAAAATATGCACTACAAATCTTAAAATATGCAGTTAAATATGCACTAAAAACCATCAATTAAATACCAATAATTATTGTTTTTAAAGATAATTGAAGAAAATTCAAACATTTACACTTTCTGCATCATGAATTAAGACTCTCTTAAACCCAATTTTAGGGAAAATAAACTTAAAACTTGGTATTTTCAAAAGTTGTCAAAAGAGGGTCACATAAGTAATCAAATCAACTTGGAATTTTGTGTTGATTATGATTCTGAAATAAAAAAATCTCTTTTGTTAAAGAAAGTTGGAGTCGTAATTCGAGATGCAGAAGGTGTAGATGCTCGAATTTGTGATAGTTGAAATTTTCTGTCAGTAGTTGATTCTTTCAGACAACAATGAAGTCTCTGTGCTAGTCTTGTACCTCCTAATTCTTTTGCTTTTGAAAGCTTAGTTTATGCCTCCGGGCTTTTAATTTATTATTTTAGTATTTCGCCACTATTCGTCGGCTTAAATAATCATCAGAATGGCTTTTTGTACATGTATCGCCCAACTCCACCATTGGGAAACTCCTCAGATGCTGGGACGACTGCTTCCAACCCGATTGCTTCGCCTCGTAATTATCAATTGAGTTTCATTTTTCATATTATACTCCTTGTTCCTTTTTTAAGGTCTTGAGTTTTTAAACCAGCCTGGGACATCAGGATTGACGACACCTCAGGATTCGCCTCAAGATTTAAGCGTGAGTAAAGCTCTTTCATTTTATAAACGGGCAAAGTTGTAAACCAAAATACTTAAAACGTATTGAGGGTTGCGTAAGGCAAGTAAGCTGTGGTATACAGTGTGCGTCTCTAAAAATGGGACGGAGGGTT
Source organism: Orius insidiosus (assembly GCA_014119065.1). NCBI lineage: Eukaryota > Metazoa > Arthropoda > Insecta > Hemiptera > Anthocoridae > Orius > Orius insidiosus. Next base: position 2,936 of record JACGAQ010002540.1, read on the forward strand.
TCCATTCACATGAAGTCAAACCAGCGCAGATCGGACACGGTGCAGATACTGGCTAAAGGCACATCGGGGGCACATTTTTAACCTTTTGTGTTCTTTAAAAGCGTCCTTTTTGAAAATGCGTTCAGTTGTGATGCCATGAAGCGAACGACAATTCTACTTTCAGAAGGAAGCTGCCCTTGAAGCAAAGGGCCTCCTAGAAGACGAATGAAAAAGTGGAAAATGGGTCCACCCTATATTTAGAATGTGTCTTTAGAGTATATTAATCAAATAAGATCCATTTGAGGAATTTTTTTATGGAAATTTGGACGTGCGAGGATAAGTTTTTTTTTTTTTCGAATAGGAAGAGATACCACCCACGTTGCCTCCGCTGAGCTTCTGCTTACATGAGGTGTTCCTCAACCTGTTCCGCTCAGGTTTCGCTCCACTCCTGCCCTGGTTTGACTAGTCAATGGGCCTAGGCCCATTTAAATACCCAGGTTTATTAATCTGCTCTGCGATGGTGTGACTTCATCCTAATGCATTGTCCACAGGGAATTCTCCGATTTGATGTACTGGTAATGTTCAGAGTGACCCAAATAAATATTGTGTTTCGTTGCAATAAATTGCTGGTTCACTCTTCTTGACTTAAGTTGTGTAATTTTTGGGTAGATTTATTATTTACTTATTTATTTATTTTGTTCTAAAGCAATTGTCAGCCATATTTCCTACAAACAATTTTTCGAGTTTTACTAATTGCTCAAGGAGAAATCCGACGCCTAGATCAAGGCGAGGGAGCTGCTCGCCATATGTCAAGCCGAGGACTTCTCAAGACGTTGACCCAGAAACAATATTTAGTAATTTAGCTGGTTGTAAGTTTTCCTCCTCTCTGGAGCCTATATTAATTGTAGATGATAGGTGTGTTTATTGAACGTACAACTGCTGTCATGTTGTTTCAAGACTGACAAGAGGCTGAAAAGGGACACAAAAAGGTACAGAACATGTCCAAAAAATAAAACTCTCACCAAAAAGAAGTGTCGTATGTTCTATAAATACACCATCTCAAAGTAGAAAAGATGGATAAAATAAGAACTATATTTTTTAGATGCACGGAGGGAAAAAGAACTTTTAAAAGCTGTCTTATCGGCTCTTGAATGCCCGGTTTGTCGAGATTATGCTACTCCTCCGATCAAACTCTGCCATGAAGGGCACATGCTCTGCTCTAACTGCCGATCCAGGTTAAACGTTTGCCCTGAATGTCGAGGACCATTTTTGAACACAAGAGCACGAGGATTAGAAAGTAAAAGAGTAATAAGTTTTGGTGTGTTAATGCGCTTTGTAGATATTGCATTGGCAGTTGATTATCCGTGCTCGAACCCTGGATGCAACACCGAAGTTCCTTTGACGATGCGCCTTCATCATTCAGTGACTTGTAGCAATCGTCGTTTTCCATGTTTATTCCGGCCAGAGAACGAATGCTCTTGGGAAGGCCTTAAATGTGACATTGTTGAACATGGTTTGTCTATGCATGGAAACTGTGTCACAAATAATTCGACTTGGAACTTTAATCTTGAGCTTTTATCTGACGATAGGCGCTGCGTTATTATGAGCTGTTTTGAGAATCTCTTCCAAGTTTTATTTTTTGTTGACGTTGCTGCTCGTTTTGTGTTCGGTACGATCATAAAGCTTGGACAGAGTGAAGCAACTCGTGAGTTTTTGGCAACAATCAGCTGTGAGTCACCAGGAATCGAAGAGCCGAAGGTAAAGATGACATTCTGTCATATACCCTTGGCTGAGACCTCACTCACTCAAAATAAATTCTCCCTGATAAACTCAGCACCATTTCGTTTTCCATTTGACACCCTCCGTGAACTTATGGATGACAACATGCTCACATTCACAGTGAGCATTTCAAGAACCACTGAAGAAAACATGAGCGTCATGAACTCACAGATTGAAAATAATACACCGCCTTTGCGTGAACAACAGCAGGTAAAAGAAACCTCTTTATTTAATTTAAATTTAAATTAAATTTAGATAACCTACTATTAGATTAAATTAAGACATTTTCCTTAAATTTTTTACAGCAATATTAACTATTAACTTGCTTAAGTTTGCATTTATTACTCAAAATCTAGCATAAAAATCCATTAATTTGTCGGAAATCCTTCAAATTATACTAAAATGCAATCACAACCCTATTATTATTATTATTATTTATTTATTTATTTATTTTTCCAGTTGTTGGAGTCTTGGAGGGATCGAGTCTCACCAAGCCGTTAGTTCTCTAGCTAATAAATATATTTTTTAAATTTATGGCTGGTGCTTTACAATAAATAAAAATATTTGGATATGCATAACTATTGTGAAATTGTTTTTTGACTCACACTTTTCTGTGGAAATTTCTATAAAGTGTGTGTCAAAAATTTTTTATTGAGACCACCAGTGAGGTCAGTTTTCGTTTTCATCAACATAAATATTATTATGTATATATATTTTCACTTATTTATTATGTTATAATTATAATTATTGTTATTGTGATATTTTCAGATGTGAATTAAAAAACTTTTGAAGCACACCTGTCTTTCTTTATTCTTTTAGTTTAGAAAGTAGTTATAGTCTTATTTTTAGGTGAAAAACTAGAAAATAGGCATTGAGGAATAAAGTATGTATGATGTGTGAATGTTATCATTATTATTCCAAGTAGTTATTAGACTTGGATAAATTACTATGAGCAAGCTTTATGTTGGGAATTTGTCAAATGGGACGACCGAAGAGGATCTTAAAAGGCTCTTCCTCGAAAACTCGATTGCTTGCTCAAACTTATTGATAAAAAAAGGCGGCTATGCTTTTGTTGACTGCGCTGAACAGTCTCTCGCCGACAGAGCGATTGATAAATTAAATGGTAAGAGAGATGAACCGAATCCTTAATTAAGTGTACAGGGCAACCAGAAATCCATAAATGGATTTAAGCTTGGAGGGCATAAATTGGGGCGAAATGAAACGTAATGAACCTAAACATGACTGCATACTCAGTCATCTTTATCGTAACCCATACAGGATTGTAAGCTTATACCATCGATGGCTTATACAACGCAAATTGCGATGCTGCCAAAGGCTTACAAAATATGGAATCACAGGCAATGGCTAAGCGCTTTGTCACTGGCGTGTGGCAATGTTCATAGTTTCTGGCTAGAATAGAAGAAAGAATAGTAGAATCAGAATTGTTTTGGGGAGTGGGTGATTTTGGAAGCGTAATAATTTACTAATCACAACGATCAAAGAGGCAGTGGCTCAGACAGGTGAACACTGAACTTGTTCAAACACGGTTTTTGTTGTTTGTGATTCGTATCAGATTGGGCTGTATGACAATATTAAGTCAATTACATGGGTTTTAACAACTCAGGGAAATTTCAGAAGTTTTTAATAATAAAAATGCCAACAAAGAAGGGGAAGAACTTACCTTACCGACCTCCTAATCACCCCTTGTTCTTTTTGGAGGGAAAAAAGGGAGAAAACGAGAATAAGGGCTATGGCTGGGAGGGGGAGGGGGGGGGCACTTGTGTCTTGATTTTGCTTGAATTGTGCTTTGATCCTTCTTGGGTGATCCTTCTTTTGGGATTAACTTGAAAGGAACGAAAAAGAACTGCCCACGCCATCTGTGAGCGAGCGACAGAACTAAACTACCATTTAGCCCATTATTATTTGAAGAGTTAACTTTTTAGTTGCTATTTTAAAATGTAATGACAAAATTTTTGTAGGGATGACCTTTCTTGGGGTTCAAATCGTCGTGGAACCTTCGGTGGCTGCCGTTCAAAGAAAGAAGTGAGTTTTCATCTTTGTTTTATTTATTTATTTTTTAATTTCTAGACCGATCAGGTATTCTTATGAAATCGGGGCAGGAGAACCTATGTCTATTCCTGTCATGTAAGTAAATTTTATATTCAATTAGTTTAAACAAAAATCCATTGTAATGTACTTAATCCACTGAAAAGAAAAACAAAAACCAAAGAATTTTATTAACTAAGTATGTACATACGTATATTTCCTCTTAGTCCATGTTATATAAGGACTATATTATATATGATGATGATTATATATGAGGCGCTCCGAATACGAAGGGCGAACTCAACAAAACGTAGTTTCGAGATATTCGCATTTTAAAGTTTTCTGTTAAGGGCGAACTCGACAGAAAAGTCACTCTCTGGAATTTTCGTGGCGAGATTTTAGAATCATCATAGAATCATAGAGAAAAGGGTTTTTTAAAAATCACCAAATCTCGAAAAGAAAAAAAAAATTAAATAAAAAGGTTGAGAGTAGAGCTTTGCCGCATATCGGTTTTTATGTATTTTAAAGGGGAAAAAAGGGGAAACTCAATATAAAATTACATGGGTGTATTCTTCAAAAGGTCTAGAATCTGAAAATGAAAAAAAAAAATTTGTCCGATGTCGAGTTCGCCCTTCGTATTCGGAGCGCCTCATATGATTATATGGAATATTTTTCGATTTAAGAAGAGTCGAAAGCCTAAATTTGCAAGTTATGAACAACTTTTCGCTCCGGAACTCTAGTGTCATTAATATAAAATAAACTTTTCTCTTCTATTTGTTACTTTTAGAACTACATATTTTTTCCCCATAAATTCAATCTTACCAACTTTTTAAATTATACCATTTTTCACGTTCTTACAAAGTACAAACTCGCCACTCCCCACCTCATTATTGGTTTTCAAATTTTTATGGCAGTTTGCTGCTAAGGCATTACTCCACTATTTTAGTTTTATTTTTATTGCGCATGTAAGTAGTTGGGTTTTATAACTCTTATCAATTATTTCATCCTCGATTATTATTGAAAAAAATGCAAAAAAACGCGAAATGTTGCCTTTCCCCCCACTTGGTGTGGGGGGGGGGAATGTATTCAGTACACAAGAGAGCCCGAGCTATATTCCAACGAAGAGAAAAACGAGATCGAAATGAAAAAACGCGTGTTTTTGGTGAATTTTCTCCTAATTTTACTAAAGCTAATACTAAAAGAATTGAATGAATGAACTCAATGAACTCACTGCTCCACCGTTTGACGTTTTGTCACAACTGGACAAACTGGGGATACGAAGATAATTCATTACTTAAGCGGCCCCTACACGGTCAGTAATAGTGACATTATCAGTAATGTCATTAGTCATTACTATTCAAACTCCTCGTCATTCCATATCATCATTACATGTTCACCTTACACCGTCATTCGAAACATTATTTTTTTTTCTTCTGTATTGCATTGACAGAAGACTAAGTAATGACGCAGTAATGGCGGGAGCCCTCCTTACACCATTAATACTAATGACAGTATTCCCACCATTTTAGGTAATGATGAGCTGGATCAGAAAATCCGGATCCACATCATTACTTATCGTCAATCCAACTTTGTCCACCTTACACGATCATTATTACTGTCATTTTGATAAGGTAATGTCATTATTACTGACCGTGAAGGGGCCGCTTTACATTATGCTAGCTATCAGTCTTCCTATAGTCCGGAACGGAGCTTCGTTTCGGCGTGCCTACTTCAGCGGGCATGGATGGTTATTAGTTATTACTTATTAGAAATTTAAATAGAAATAGATTTTATTGCAACCACAACAAGAATTGTCTACAATAGTCAAATTACATATTAGTTTCTTTTTATAAATATCTTATCACTTCCAGATCTAAGAGATGTCTACGTCTATATTGCCAAAAAACACACTTTGGAAATTTTACCACGAAGATATAAAATATGCACATGCCATTTTAGGCCGCGTCCAACATTCCCACTTCGGCGCCTATTTGAAGGACTGGTTGAAAATCTTAATGTTAAGTCTTACCTCATCATAGGCCTCATAGGTCAGGGGAGTCGTGGCTGCATCCACTTTGGACCAATCCGATGGAGGTACCGGATTATTTGGTATTGCTCTTCAGACCACAACAGAGCAACCACTTTATACCAAACGAACAGGTAATAGACCTGTTTTAATAAACAGGACAGTGTTCTGTCCCATTAGTAATGAGAATGATCTTTTAAAAAGTAACGTACTTAAATTGAGAAAATCGCATTCTAGTGATCATCCTACAGAACTAATCCACTTGTTTTCTTTCCACACTGGAGGCTTTTCACTCCAAGAACAAATTTTTTTTAATCCTGCCTTTTCTGGTCCAAAGTCGTAATAAAAATTGGTCTTAAGTCGCTGTCTTTTTGAAAAACTGGTCCAAAGTAGATTTCACAGTTAGCCTCTTTGTCATATTCACAAAACGGAGGCGTTTACAGAAAGGCTGCGATTTATATTTGTCATGGACTACGAAAAGGGGGTCCATAGTCGGAACTTAAGAACTTTAGACGCCAAAAAGAAAGAAGAACTCGAGAAAAACTCGAGAACTCAAACTTAAGAACTCTAGTTTTCGCGAAAATGCCTGTTAAAAATAACAAGTTATATCACACAGCTATGTCACAACACGTAACTCATAAAGAAAACTTCCTCAAAGAGAAGTTTTTGTGTTTTCTTTCGTACGAACGTTTTTTAACTTATTGAGTATGCGTGAAATAACGAGCGGTGTGGAAACCCACTCTACTCCGTAGGCCAGGGAGTAGAGAAAAGGTTCCCCTCCCCACACCGCCGCACCATCACATCGTCTAAAATCTAAATCTCCTATTATCTGTAATAGGCATAGAAGACCCTTTTTCCTTTTTGGACCCCTCCTAGTCAACTATTCAAACCCTCCCCCCAACCAACCCCTCAACGTATCCCTCCCCTCACCTAGAAAACCATCTGCCTCTATTCATAGACGCAACTTCCCTTCTCTATTTAATTTTATTTCCCATAGAATCCTTCTACTCCCTGAGCCCTTTCTCAACTGTTATTTTTCTATTGTCGAATCTTATTCTCAGATCCCTCCTCACGAATAAATTTTATATTCCGCCATTTTAATACACCTCGTTTTTTTCGTCCCTCTTGCTTGCAAACCTATCCCCCCCCCCCCCCCGAGCTCTCAAATGTATCTTATAAATTTGTGATAGTAATTTCCTATGCGAGACACCGTTCAACATAACGCATTTCACCCTAAAGCAGTTGAACATAAAAAATCTGCATTTCGACATAAAAATCTTTAGTTCACCATAATGCGTTTCGGCATAATGCAATTGAACATAAAGGTCTCAAAAGTTCAAAAATTTTGTGCATAATCCATTTCAACATAAAGCGTTTCGCCATAAACGACTTTTTCAATAAATGCTAGTCGACATTAAAAAAAAGTGCAAGTCAGCATAACGCTTCTTACCATAAAAGCCTCTCTTTAAACTTGTTGTTTAAGCTGTTTCTGTCGTTTATGCATAATACATCTCACCATCACGTAGGGACAGCAAAAGAGCGCGCCTACTTTTACGCGATTATGGTGAAACGACAAAAACCTTAAAACTTGACAGTTCACCATAATGCAACATAAAGCAGCTCACCATAAACTTGTAAAAAGCAAGCTGGCAGCCAATGGGATCAGCTCGCTTATGACACAAGGGGGATAACTTTTTCCTCTCGCGAGGATGTGCTCGTTTTTTGACACAAGGCCACAAGGGGTTAATTTTAATGTGTGGTATTAAAGATGTATTTATACTTTAGATTATACGTATATTTAATTAGAGGTTTCATACTTTCATTTATTGGATTTTTTTTATAATTTTTTTCCTCTCCCGAGGATGTGCGAATTGCATTATGGTGAACTGTCAAGTTTTAAGGTTTTTGTCGTTTCGCCATATTCGCGTTTTAAACGGCGAAAATAGGCTTGCTCTTTGGCTGTCCCTAGTTTATGGTGAGATGTATTATGTATGCCCAAATGACAGAAACAGTTTTTTTCGCGAAATAAGCTCTTTAAAATGAAAGTTTCCTTTATGATCAACTGCGTTATGTTGAAACGACAAGTGTTAAATATCTTCTTTATGGTGAGATGTATTATATTCAAATGCATTATAATGAACGTTTTCGACAATTTTCTTTATGCTAAGTTGCAGATTTTTTTTTATGGTGAACTCGCGATTTATGCTATTTTATGGTCAAATACATTACGGCGAACCGCATTATGTCGACACGTATACACTCGAAGTTAATTAGGGGTGATCAATGATCCCACAATTTCTTTAAGAAAGTTCAAATATGAAGGTTAAGGGCAAATGAAACAAGAAAGTTAATTACTCTAACTTACAAATTTCTTAATTATTATGCATTATATTTGACCGACTGAAAGCGGTCAATTAGGTGTTTTAAAAAATAATGATAAACTTAAACATAGTTTGCTATAAAATGGCGGATAGGAGTTTCCACCCCTCTCTCTTTGATTTCTGCATCTGCACGTTCTCATTATTTATCCCCCACCCCTCGACACTTGATTTTTTTCTCTCTCCATCTTCTCTCTTAACCCTGACTAATTTATTCGCCATTTTTTTTCTTGCATTTGCATTTGCAACAAGATTAAACCAAAAAAACGACGCCTTCTTTTGTCTTCGTGAGAAATAAGCAAAAAATAAACCTAATAGGGTGGCAAACTTTTTTGAAATTTTATTTATGGGAAACTTAACGGTTGAGAAAGACAAAAGGTGACAAAGACTTAAATATGTACTAACGTAATATGTCATTATAGGTTGGTTTTTAACCTTTTTCAACAAAAATAACCAATTTTACATTGCTTAGGATTATAGATTAGCAAAAACTGGGCTTTAGCGCAATTTAAAGCTACTGTTAAGCACGTTGACGAGTCCTATAAATGATTTAACCTAATTCGAACACATAAGGAAGTTTTCGTTGGAAGCTCTTCAAACCAGTACTTTTTTTAAAATTATTACAAATGAAGAGTACAGAGAAAGAACCCCATAACACCTGACTTCGAGAAACACGCATTTGAATGGAGGGGAAAAAGTTAAAAACATTCTAAACAAACATAAAACGAGATGCTATGAAACACTGATAACAGGTTGGCCTGGTGGAAGGTTGGAAGGAAAATATTATTATTTTGTACTGGAATACTTGGACTCCTTGGGTCCTTCTCCAGTACCCGCTATTTTAAAACAGTTATTCTGTCGAAAGGGTTTTTACACATGAGACATAAACGCATTCGAAAGCTACACGACACCATCATAAGATAGCATCAATATCTCAATTTCGAGAAAAATGTGACTTATGGGGTTCTTTCCCTGGATCCTTTAAATATTAGCTAACGAGGGAGAGAGAATTAAAAAAAAGGATATTCCACGATCGGTTTCGGTGTAATTTACATTCAGCCTTCAGGTGGACCGTTTCCTCATTTTTCGTTCTTTACAAATAAATTAAATTAAATTTGAAAAATTTATCAAAAATAACAAATTTAAATTTTTAGAAAATAAAAGAAACCCCCTCTTTTATACTTCCTCCTAAATTGTTCCTTCTTTATGGAAGTTTTCGTCAGGGCCAGCTCCGTATTTTTAAATGATAATATGTATATATTTAGAGCTTGGAGGAGAAGTATAAGGGAAGTATAAGGAAGGGGAAAGTATAACAAAGCGGAAGTATAACGGAGGGGGAAGCATAAAGAAGGGGGAAGTATAAAGGAGGGGGAAGTATAAAGGAGGGGAAGTATAAAGGAGGGGACTACCTTGTTGTAGTAACCGTCCATACTAACTGTTATATTGGTAGTAAGACAGTTATTACTTATTACGGTTGTTAGACTGTCATTTCGGTTGTTGTACTGTCAGGACCCATTTATAACCGTTTGTAGACAGTTATTTCGGTTGTCTAAATGTTATATCGGTTGTAAGACAGTTATTTCGGTTGTTAGACTGTTAGCTACTCTCGCCTCACCTCAGAAGAATAAACATGTCTTTTGAGCTTGATCATTTTATCATTAATTAACCAAATTTTGTGGTTCTCTTTCTGATTGCTGACTGCTCTTTCATCACATATGCAAGTCTGTAGTGGCTCGTTTTAACCTAGCGACATAACGGAACTTAGCTTCTTTTTTTCTTTTTCTTTTTGTACAATCTTACGCAAGTCTAGTTTCGTGGGATAGATACGCCCTATGAATAGAACCACCGAAAACCGCCCTTTCTGGTCGATTATTCCCCCCTCCAAACTAACAACCACGAAATCCCCTATTCAAAACTAGTATAGTCAAAAAATTAATATAAAAAAAACTAGTCCATCCCTCAATCGCTATAATAGAACACCGGATGAAAGTTTTGCTTTAACGGACCCCCCCCCCCCCCTATTCCATTCTTATTCAATCTCACAAAAGACCTTAAAAATAGAAGAAAAAATGGAGGCTTGAGCAATGAACAAAGTTTTGTAAAAGACCGTTTTATGTATTCTCCTTCTTGTTTTTCTTCTTGTTATAAACTTTATATTTAAATAAGAAAAAAAAGGTACTAGTTTGAAGAGCTTCCTACGAAAACTTCCTTAAGAGAAGGAACAATATAGGAGGGGAAGTATAATATAGGAAAAGTTTAAGGAGGGTAAGTATGAAGGAGGGGAAGTTTAAGGATGGGGAAGTATTGCGGAGATATGTCAGTTTGAAATTTTAAAAACTGTGCTGCGGTCGAACCGTCTGTCCGATTTTCACTAAATTTTCAAGTTTATTGTATCCACCTGAAGATGGCTTTTTTATAAGCCGAAACCGATCGTGGTTTGATAAAAACTAAATGTGAGTTGACAATTTGTTTTCCCTTTTGACGTTTTTTTTTCGTCACGCTCACGATGTCCGCCCCCACCATTAAATAAGTGCAGTTCGACATGAAGTACTAGTCTGGAGCTGGTCCCGACAGGAAATAAGGAATGGGAGAGAGAGCAGCAACAACAACAACAACAACAACAGAAACATCAACGACAACAACCTCAGTTTGTGAATGTTACGTTGCCGACCTTCAACAAAGAGTGTAAGCACTTGGTTTGTTCCAGTTGAATCTTTTTTCGGGTGAGAGATAGTCGATGATCAATTAAAATTTGACTTGTTGGTAGTTTCGCTGCCAGAAGGATTCGAAGGAATCGAAGACGTTGAGGATGTCATTTTACATCCTCCTTAGAATGAGAAATATGCAGCGTTAAAAGGAGCTTGCTAGCCGAATATTCTTTATCAAAGATTGCATCATTGATGACGATTTTGCAAGGGTTAACATTGGGGGATAAAGAGCCTTCGTTTCTGTTTAAAGAAATGAAGCGCCTGGCAGATGGCAAGTTCAACGACGAAATTATCCGTACTCTGTGGCAATTCCATTGCCTCTGCTCTTGGTCCAGGCTATTAGCGCCGGCCACAAGCACAATCTAGCTCTTTTGGATAAACGCGTGGATGAATATGAGGATCGCGAACTTTTAGCACAGCTAAAATGGTCGGTCGCTGATTTTACTGGTAGAGCAACCAGTACGCTGGAATTATGGGAAAATTTAGTCAAAAATTGGCACAATATCACCACTGAGCAATGTGGGAAACTGGTTAAGGGTATACCGAGACGTTTAAAAGCCGGGGGACGCAAAATATTAAGTAGGTACCCACTTGAGGCTCATGTCAAACAATTGATCACATGTAAACATTCGAAATTATCATCTAAAAACGTTTAATAAATTTTCTTTATGCTATAAATAAATTTATAGCTTTGATAAGACACCCAAATAACATTTAGAAACTTATTTAGTAAAATTAAAAATGGTTTAATGTAAGACAAGTGATGAAATATCAACTTTGTATGTGATAGGATCGATTTCGTGAGTCACTGTATGTAATAATAAATATAATTTTTTATACTTCCGGGGGGGGGGGGGGGGGGGATTTGAGGAAAATATAATATAAAACCTTATTATGAAGCGGTTGTGTACATTTTTCGATAAGCGACGATTTTCTTGGCACGTAAATCATTTTGATGCTGACTGTAGTTAGCATAATTTTTTATTAATAACATTGCTTTTTATAATTTTAATTTTTCTTCTATCGAGAAAGGAAATTATCGAAAGCATTTTATCAAGAAATTTTTTCAACGTTAGTGTACCGTTAGTGTAACGTAAAAGTGAGATGATAATCCTCCATAGAATTTTCATTTATTGCAGCTTTAAATCCAAATTCGTTTTTTTCTTCTGTGTTTAGAGAACTAAAATTTGATTAGTTTAGGTTGGCAACATTGCTTCATCGAGGGGCGTGGTTTGTACGCGTAACCACAGGCGACCCTTGACCAGGGAGGTCGCCATTGCCCCCTCTCTCTCCCACATTCCAACTCCCATCCCCTCTGCAAGCCTGCTCTAATCCAGTAAATTTTATTGAATAATAATTATGTAAACTTAGGTAATTAACATAAAAAATAAAATATGGTGGTTTTCGAAATATTTATCGAAGTATAAATATTGTATATAAGGTTTTAGGCGTTTTAACTTCCATTTGACGGTCAATGGAAAAGGCTCTTTCAGACCCCATAGAGATAACTGATTACTGATTAGTAATCTTAGCCGATCATAAGGTTGTCTGTGGTGCACTGCCGGTCGTCCGTACGTCACTCGCATTTTTTCGGAACTCTTCATCTGAATCTCCCTTTTGTAGTTATTATGAACGTAAAAAAATAAATGTGCTGTTTTCCAATTTCACTAAAATGGCTTTATTTAAATCGCTACGGTCCTACTATTTCTCCGATCTTCACCAAATACTCCGTAATTTTTTTTAAATTAAATAAATTTATTGAAGAAAAAAAAAACTGAAAATAGTATATAGGTAGAAATTTCTTTTGGCTAGCGGAGTATAGATTATATTTCAGATTGAATTTTTTAAAATTAAATAGAGAAATCTAATTTTTCAAAAACAATAATTTTTTTCTATAGATTTTATGGAGATTACTAGGTAGACTTTTGGCGTCTCACGCCCGTTTCGTGCTGGACGAAGACATAAATTGTTTTTGGTACCTTGAAATTAGGGATGAAAAATGTTGACATTACTTTGCCACTTCCCATACTTTGAGGAAGTTCCTGTCATCGCCAGCTCCATACTACATATTACTTTTATAAATAATTAATGATAATTTTTAATTTTAACTTCCTTAAAAAAGTTATTGTGATACCCTCCACTTCGGATTTTTGGGGAATGGTCATCCAGACACCGGAGGGTCAAATCGAATATTAATCATTATCGATCTCAACTTTGTCTGTGGTGCCGGCCGGCCGTAGCCTTTTTTTCTGGAACACTTTACGGCCTCAGTTTTCAACCGATTTTCTTTAGTCGGAGAACAAGAAACTAACGAGGGCGACATTTGAATTTGGAAAAAATGGCGGAGACATGTCTGTTTGAAATTTTAAAAAATTCGCTGCGGCCGAACCGTTGGTCCGATTTTTACCAAATTTTCACCAATTACTCCTTATAATTTTTTTCGAATTTTTGGTTTTACATTAATTATTATTTTAGTAGGGAGAAATTTCATACTTCCACCCGCTACGAGAGGGACCTCCTTTAGGGTAAAGTCCCATTATTTCTACCTTAATACTTTTTCGAAAAAAGAAAAAAAAAAAAAAAAAAAAAAAAAAAAACTTAGAAATCTAGTACTTTAATAATTATACATCACCATCGAGGGGAGGTTAAGAAATTTATTTGATATTTTATATTTTTATCCCAAAGTTTTTGGGTGAGGCGTCTTATTCCTTATTCCGAATTCTAAAAATGCCTCCTTCATGACAATCTGAAAGAGGGAAACAAAAAGATTATTTTTCGGGCATCTGGAAGGCAGATGGGCGTGTACAATTACAGATGTAGCTCTCTCCTTTTTTCCCCCTTTTATAGTTCATACCTACCCCGGATGAATACACGTAACGGTTAAAACAAACATAAAATAATATACTTACACTCATCATAGTTTTATATCACCCCGATACAGTAAAAAATATGCAAGGGAAAAATAATATTTAAGTATTAAACAATTTTTAACTTCCTTAAAGAAGTTATTGTGATACCCTCCTCGTCGGGTTTTTGGGGAATTCCAGACCCCGTATTTTTAACTCGATTTAAAAAAAAATGTAAGTGACACTTTTCAAAACTACCAACACCTAAATTGTTCCCTACTCAATGCAAAACTTTTTTTGATGTATGTCGTGTAGTATGTAAATTTATCTACTACTTACGTATGTACTTTCATACAGATTTCTCATTCTCTGTTCTTCATCTCCGTTCTCTCTGAAAAGCGGCTTGTGTCATTTCCGAACAGAACAGAAAAAAGTTTTTTTCGGCACCTTATTTTAGGAGATGGGAGCTTGGAAGGTGGAAATTGACGAAGGGAAAAAAAAGTACCTAGTCCCAAGGTGGTAAGAACCAAGAACAGGTAATTTCCTAGTACCTACCTGTGAAAGCCTTTTTGTAACCCTTAGGAACACATTTAACTAAAAATAAATTTTACATTCAAGTAAAAACTATCTGCCTCACATTTTCATAACTTTTCAGCTCTGAACGGTTGAATTCGTTTTTTTTAACAGCTTAAAACTGAAAGGCACGACAAATGACATGCTGTAACCTTTACTTGAATTACTTTTAAATAACTTTTTTTAAAAAGTACGTAACGAAGATTTCTTTTGAATTACTTTTAAAGAAACAGTTTATCTTCTTATTTACATATTTATTTTTTGCATTTAATTAAGGAACAACATGGGCACTGTCGCTGTGGGCATCTCCGTATGTGATTTATTTTGTCCTTACTGCATATTAAGTATTCTTTGAGTCGGTTTTAATAGTAAATAATAATAGGTACAAAGTGATATTTAATTTCATGATTTTTGTCAATCTTAGTGGAGGGGCAATGGACCAAACTAATCTGAAAAATTTCTCTGGAGGCGCATACAATATTTCAGATCTGACCTGAAGGCGCGCACTATTTGAGCACCGGAATTAAAAACCGATCAAAGTGGTTGATTTGAAAAAGCTAGCTGCACCCATTGCAATAACCTTCGGTAAATAATATTTTGGTAGTGGTAGGCCGTGTTATCTGCTAATGTCTTTGAGATCTTTGGTTGTTGTTGTTACCGTCCTCGTGTAGGTAATGAAGTCATTTTTGCTGTTTAGGAGTTGCAGCAGGTTTTAAAAGGAGAAGCTGTTAAAGCTCTTTTTTTGAAATTTGCTTTTGAAACTTTCTGATGACAATAGTACGCTTGTGCTCATCGATTATCAATCATTGATATTATTATCGATCATGTGCCTATAACTGGCCTTTTATCATCCGTTCTGTTGAATCGCTTGATACTTGGAAAAGAAAAAAGAGGAGGCGCCATTTTAAATTTAAATCATCCCTCACCCTTCCTGCAGTTGCACCCTTTTCGCGGAGGGGTGAATGCATTTCATGGACGATGTTAATGGAGCAACAGATTCCTTTTTTTCCCTAGTTTGCGCACAATAGACCCGACGAGTACAAGGCCCCAACACTAATGTTATCTTTACCTTATTTTTATAAAGAATAATTGTAAATAAAATCTGAGAAAAATCCTTTTCAGGAGTAGTCGAATTTTAGTTTGCTCTTACTTCAGTCAGGGAAAAAACTGGAAGACTTTCAAGATACGGGGAACTGTAGGGTGTCACAATAACTTCTTTGAAGAAATTAAGACGGTAGACTCAAATGTATCTATGCTTTTTATGCTTTTGCGGCCTTATCCGAGCTGGGTCCGGTCATAAGAAGATAAACTTTAATCTGTACTAACTGGGTCCGGGGGGGTCAGTTTAAAAGTACTAGGTGGGTCCGGCTACTGTTCTCGATATTTCATGGTTTTAGGTAGATTTTTTTATTTCAATATAAACAATAAAATATGAAAACACCGAAGAGTAGCTCTGACAAAATCAACACAACTTTACCAGTGATAATCATGCCTTCGCGTAAGAAAATTGAAGAAGTTAAAAATGTCGAGCCAACGTTCAAATTCATTGCATCCAGCTGATCCAAGTCAAGTTTAAATCTTTCTTAGCCATCCGGATAACATCACTATTAAGTTCGAAAGCGATAGGATGAACGGTTTGGGAGATTCGCAGTTTAGGCCCTAGGTAAAATACGTTAACTGCTGGTCTGTGGAATCGCCGCCGATTCACCAAAGATATAAATTTTTGAGTTAAGGGTGGTTTTGGGGTCCAGGGGGTGTGAAAGGAAAGAAGTATACAAAATTTGTTTGATTCTGCGACTACTGCACCCATTACAAAAGGTCCACCATCGGGACCCAGCTAGTATAACCCTCTGAAATTCCTCGGACCCAGTTAGTACTCCCCTCTACAGGTCACGGGACCCAGCTAGATCACTCGGGACCCAGCTCGGAAAACACCGCTTTTGCGAGTCCCCCCCCCCCCTGAATTTAATGAAGAACACTCACCAAAAGTCAAAAATACTCATACACAGTCTCGATAACTTGAGTTATGCAAATGTTTGAATCTAGAAAGCCTGTACATAGATTTCATTATCTCAATATTGTAATTTCACAGATAGGTGGAAAATGAATTTTTAGCTTCATTTTCCATCGACGCTGACCATTTATAGAGATTTTCAAGATCATTTTCACATCCTCAATTAAAAAATGACTATTCTTATCTTGAGTTCTTTCATTCGTGAGTTCGATTCTTGAGTACGTTCAAAGTTCTTTACCTACTCGTGCAACTTATTGGGTACTCCTTTATCTTCCTTGGTACTGAAAAGGGCCGTTAAATTTGAGGAATCCCAATTAAAGTGTTTAAAAAAAACTTTATTTATACGTATAATATATTTACTTGTATAGGAACGCGGTGACGTAATTTATGCATATAGTTTTTAGTAAAACCATTAAAATCGTTAGTTACATTTTCTAATTTTTTCTCATTTTTAAAGTTATGTAGAACTAATTAGGAACACTCAACACACTTATCAGTTATCACATATGTATCTAGGAACGCGCCAATCAAAACCCGACCGACCAGACCGAAATCGCAAAAAGTGCGAACGGTACCAAGTGTATGTTTACTGGACATCACTATTTGCGTTTTTCGGATAGCTGGATTTCAGCACCCTTCATACTGATCGACTTTAAATTTTATGCAGGTCTTCTATGATTCGATATGAGTAAATTCAGAAAATTTCAAGTCGATCTGTGTACAGGTTGCCGAGATATATAACTCAGTTTTTATCCTTAGGCGTGTTCTTCTTCTTCTTATTTAGCTAGCCAGGGGTACAGCCTCTCCTAATGCACCGATTGACTTGAATTTTGCACAGAGCTTCCTTTCAATTTTATCCAGTGACTTTTCAAAGATTTAACCAATTATCCCAGCAAAAAAAAGTTATGAGCCAAAAACTGAAATTTTAGGGTAATTTTTCCACTTGGACGGGTCGACAGCCTGGGTGACTGGACCAGTCAACTTGAATTTTTGCACAGAGCTTCCTTTCAACTTTCGCCATGGCCTTTAAAAGATTTTACCCATTATCTGCCCCCCCCCCCACAATTGATATTGCTACCCAAAACACAACGTGTAAAAAACACCCCGCCTCGCAAAAATACTTGTACATGATTTGCATCAGCCAGAAAAAGTTATCAACTTCTCCGGTTATTTTTTTCTTTTCAACCCCTTTCAACCAGGTTTTTGAAAAACTGTATCTCGGCAACCTGTATACCGATCGACTTGAAATTTTTAGAATTTACTCATATCGAATCAGAGAAGACCTGCACAAAATTTGAAGTCGATCGATAAACAGGGTGCTGAGATAGCAAATCGTGATGTCCAGTAAACGTACACTTGGTAACGTTCTTACTTTTTGCGCTTTCGGTCAGGTTTTGCTTGGTAGGGCGGAACGCTACCTCGTTCCTAGATAATTTGTTCACAGCTTCTCTAGAAAGACTGGAGTTCTGGTGGTTAACTAGGTGTAGTTGTTTTGGGCAAAGATTTAAAAATGTAGAGCCCAGTACTACATAGCGGTTTTACATTTATAAATTCGGTAATTCGGTGTTGTGGCAGAGCTAGGTCTTTGTGCCTAGTAATGGTTACGGAGTTCTTCGTTCCTTTTGTATTTATTTATGTTCCTTTGAACATCCAAAGCTAAAATAACCTCTAACTTTAAAAAGTATTGGACCCAAGATACAACATAGCGGTTACCAAACATATGGGAAAACTAGGGACTGCATCGCTCACGTTAACCGATTGTTGGCGATCTTTCATGTAGGAATCAATCAGTTTAGTAAAAGTTGCTGAAAATTTATATTTTTACAATTTAGTCACCAACAGATGAGCGGTCAAATGCCTTATTGGTGTCAAAAAATAACGCCCCTATAAAATTAATATTTTGGAACCCATCAACGATTTGATTCAAAATTTCTGCTGCCCCTATTACAGTTAATTTCTAACCAAGTTTTTTTTTACACAAATTTCTCTAGCCAGTGAACAAGAATGTAACCAGGGCGATTTTTGAATTTGGAAAAAATGGCGGATATGTCTGTTTGAAATTTTAAAAAATTCGCTGCGGTGACCGTTGGTCCGATTTTCACCAATTACTCCTTATAATTTTTTATGAATTCTTAAAAAAAAATTTCATTTTTTTACATTAATAATTATTTTCGTAGGGAGAAATTTCATACTTCCACACGCTACGAGAGGGACCTCCCTTCGGCATAAATTCATTATTTCTACCTTGAAACTTAAAAAAATTTTCGAAAAAAAAAAAAAAACAAACAAAAAAACGGGGAATTTTACAAAAAATTTAAAGACTTCTAAAACTTAAATGACCGCCTTAAACTTCCCCTCCCTTATACTTCCCTCTCTTTGAAACAACCCCTCCTTTATACTTCCCCCTCCTATATTTTTACTTCTCTTTAAGGAAGTTTTCGTTGGAAGCTCTTCAAACTAGTACATTTTTAAGGATTGTGAAACTTAAAAACTACCTAAGATTGTTGGTTAAACAAATACGTACTTGCTCGATATTGTACATAATCAAGATATGTAATATGTAATAGGAAAATATAATTTCTTTCGGGAATCTCGAAGTTTCTCCCTCTTTTTTCCCCGACTCCCTTCACTATTTTCGGGGGTCTCCGTCGCCTCCCACCACGACGCCTCCCCTCCCCCCCGTTCCGTGCTCCCCCCTTGGCGCGCACCTCAGTCGTAACAAAGTATGTAAAGGAGGAGGAACGCAGGAATTTCTTTCCCGGCATTTTCAATCTGCAGTTTTTGTTTTTTCTGTTCAGACCCATCTAAAAATTTAAAAAATATCAAGGCAATTTAATTCTCCAGGCAAAACCATCTAAAAATTCCACCCCTGGACCTTCCCCCCTTAAAAATTTTTTCTCCAAAATTTGAAAGTTCGCGCATTTAAAATCCCCTTCGGTCACCTCACAGCCCTCTAAATCGCGGGTGTTTTTTGTTTTTACAACTCTTAAAAAAAAAAGAAAAAAAATTAAAGCAAAAAAAAATCGTAAAAAAAGGAAAATAAAAATAAAAAATATATTTACACTAAAAAGACAAAGTAAGTTACCATCAGAGGTCAAAACTGATGTTAATTATTGGCTGTGAGAATAGTTTATAGGGGATTTTTTTTATAAGAAAGAAAAAAAAAGTCGTATTTTTATAATATTTTATGACACCGTCGGAAATGGAGTCGGAAAATTCGCCCACGCCTGAAGAATATAACGGATACGGAGCTTCCAGGTGAGTGAAAAATATTTTTAACTTCCTCAAAGTTTAATGGGTTATCTAAAGGTTTAAAATTTCGCCCTTTTCTTTTGGGGGAAAAAAATTCCTTTGTCCGAGTCACCAAGGTTGGTAGGAGGCGAGGTTCTTGCCCTCGTGAGGCCTTGGGGAAAAAAAACTCTTCCCATGCGGAGGAACACCTCCAAATGGTTTATCTCCATTTTAGGCCAGCGGAAAAAACAAATTTCAAAATAAATAAATTTATTTTAACTTTCATTGCATTTTCACTTTTTGGGGGATCAATAAATTTAGTCATAAATGGTAGTGCTTGCTAAAGGGTCCATGGTTCAACTAGATGAGAAAGTCTCATTATACGCTCAGTAATGCCAACGTTAAGGTTACAATTTTATCTTAAATCTGAAGTTTGTCATTGCACTCTTAATTATGGGATTTCTTATTCGTATAAATATTACCAATTTATATTACTTTGTGTCGTACCCTCTTCAACCTTGTGGTCATCAAGTTTTTGTTCCTTATAATGAGATATAATGGAATTATCCTTTCGGCTATGTATTACCGTTATAAATTTGCTAATAGATTCATACTTTTAATTTCACCGCTCGCTGATTAGCGATTAACTGTGATGGAGGGAATGAGAAGAGATGAAACACCCGTGCCCCCGTTTTGTAAGCTCCTCTTGGCGTTGCTAAGACAAACCTCTGTTTGTTTACAGGCTCTTCGTATAGGGCTCCTACTTAGCATAAAATATGCTCTATCACTTATCTCTATCACTTACGAGGTGGCACCGGTATAACCTTTTATCCAAATTATTTCTTCACACTAGTCAAATGTCCTCTTCATTAAACCTAAATTTTAATTTATAAATTGATTTGATGGTATGTAAAACTTAATTTATCAATAATTAGCTTAAATATTATGTATGTTTATAGGTCTTGAAAATGAAATTAAATATTTCGAAAGCTCGACTTCTAAATCGTCTTGTCTCTGAATGACCATCCCTACTGATAATTAAACTAAACATTTAAAATAAAACTGGTCGATAAAATTCCAAAACTATAACTTATCTAGAAAAGCGGTAGCGTTACGACTCGCCAAGCAAAACCAGTCTCAAAGCTCAACAAGTTCGAACGGTACTAAGTGGTGAATAATTGAGGCGCTCCGAATACGAAGGGCGAACTCGACAAAACGTAGTTTCGAGATATTCGCATTTTAAAGTTTTCTGTTAAGGGCGAACTCGACAGAAAAGTCACTCTCTGGAATTTTCGTGGCGAGATTTTAGAATCATCATAGAATCATAGAGAAAAGGGTTTTTTAAAAATCACCAAATCTCGAAAAGAAAAAAAAATTAAATAAAAAGGTTGAGAGTAGAGCTTTGCCTCATATCGGTTTTTACGTATTTTAAAGGGGAAAAAAGGGGAAACTCAATATAAAAATTACATGGGTGTATTCGTCAAAAGGTCTAGAATCTGAAAATGAAAAAAAAAAATTTGTCCGATGTCGAGTTCGCCCTTCGTATTCGGAGCGCCTCAATTGAACTGGTATGATTTGAGGCAGCACCCTTTATAAGTCCAAGTTACCTGTTAAGTATATTGAATTGGGCCGAAGCGTATGGCCAAATTAAAAGATTTGATTTTGTGAAATTGACTTAGCGAAATTGATTTTGTAAAAAGTATCAATTTCTATTACGTACTTAGTAGACTGTAAATTTCAAAAAAAAAGCCCAGTTCAATATTTTTCATTTTTTACCTGTTTTTTCCCCAAGCCCAGTTCAATATACAGATTAAAACCAGTTAAGCTAAGCGGCCCAATTCAATGTCTGCCGATTGTATACGTGTCGGCATAATGCGGTTCGCCATAATGCATTTGCAAGGTTGATGGTGGCTGTGGTTAAATATGAGGATGTTGTGCTGCAAGCCCAGCTTCAGCATCCTCATAATGCATTTGACCATAAAATAGCAGAAATCACGAGTTACCGTTCACCATAAAAAACCTTCAAATAAAAAACTCAACATAAAGAAAATAGTCGAAAACGTTCACCATAATGCATTTGAGCATAATACATCTCACCACAAAGAAGAAATATATTACTTGTCGTTTAGACGTATAATTTGTTGTTTCAACATAATGCTGTTGAACGTAAAGGGAACTTTCGTTTTAAAGAACTTGTCGTTTAGCCATAAAACTGTTTCTGGTTTTTTTTTTTTTCGGTGGTATATCTCACCATAAACTCGGGACAGCCAATGAGCAAGCCTATTTTCGCCGTTTAAAACGAGATTATGGCGAAATGACAAAAACCTTAAAACTTGACAGTTCACCATAATGCAATTCGCACATCCCCGCGAGAGGACAAAAATTAACCCCCCTTGTGTCATAAAACTAGCTGATCCTATTATAAATTAGCCGCCTGCTTGCTTTTCCTAGTTAATGGTAAGATGCTTTATGTTAAATTGCTTTATGGTGAACTGTCAAGTTTTAGGGTTTTTGTCTTTTCGCCATGATCGCGTTTTAAACGGTGAAAGTAAGCTTCCTCTTTCGCTCTGCCTTGTTTATGGTGAGATGTATTATGCCCAAAAGACAGGAAACAGTGTTATGGCGAAACAACAAGTTTAAAGAGAGTCTTTATGGTGAGAAGCGTTATGGTAACTTGCAATTTTTTTATGTCGACTTGTATTTATTGAAAAAGTGGTTTATGGCGAAACGCTTTATGTTGAATTGCATTTTTTTTTTTGCAATTTTTGAGACCGATCAACTTGGTTCTTCTTTTTGTATCCTACTAGTGTAGATTGTTGGATGTAGGTTTATGGATAAATCTAGGATCTTGTTTATCTTTCAAATTTTATACATTTCTTCTCTGATTCGATATATTTAAGTAAATTCTGAAAATTTCAAATCGATTGGTATAATCAGAGCCGGTATATTGTACTTAAAAACCCGGTATTTATTTTGTATATTAATTTATAATTTGTAAGTAATTACTAATGAGATAATATCGTGTCGATTAATAGTTCCCGGCTTCTTTCCCGGTCCCGGTTTTTTTCGTGCGGCTTGACAGAGCTGACTTATTTAGAACTATGATACTCAAGTTCTTGTAGGGCCAACTACGTACTTTTTACAGTCTTTTCGTTTTAATCAGGAATGAAGTTAATTTTTACAGTATGCATTTATTTTTTTACTCCCTCAAATAGAAGTTGTTGTGACACTCTCCATGTCACGTCGCGCCGCTCTCTGGTTGCCTATCGGCTTCAAAGGTTTTTTTTTTTCTTCTTTCTTCTTCAAGGGTCAAAATGTAAAGAGAAGAAAAAGATAACCGGTCTTATTGCTCAATTTGATGGGGTCCCTACATTTCTCATTAGTGGACGGATTTTGGGTGTAGAAAGAACATTAAAAAAAAAAGTAGAAGAAAAAGAACCCTTTTAGGCCCCCCGAGAACATGTAAAGAAGAAAACTTGAAAGAGAAAAAAAAAGTTAAATGAACTAAAAGCAGCCATTCATGACGTTGAGAAATGTCAAAGTTCTGAACGGAAAATCATGGCTGCCAACTATGCGAACTAAAATTACGCTCGGAGAAATGAATTAGGTAGTAACCCTATTGTTGTTTCCTCTTCAAGGTAAAAAGGTACTTTGTGAGAAAGGGGGCAGGTGTGGCCACACCTGCTACCCCTACCGGAATGTTTTATTGCCTTTTTCCGGGTTTCGTAGGACGAAGGGTGTGTAATTGGATTGAAATTATAATGCGTGGAAGGACTAAGAAAAGGAGGGTGACCTAGCGGCGTCATATTAGGTAAATAAACAAAGTGGGTCTTGCCAGTGCCTCCTCGATATCACCAAAATCTGTATCGCTTTGTAAAGTACTAGTCTGGGCGTCGTGGTTGCCGCGCGTGTTAAGGCGTTAATCC
This sequence comes from Orius insidiosus, assembly GCA_014119065.1. Classification (NCBI taxonomy): domain Eukaryota; kingdom Metazoa; phylum Arthropoda; class Insecta; order Hemiptera; family Anthocoridae; genus Orius; species Orius insidiosus. Next base: position 26,442 of record JACGAQ010002540.1, read on the forward strand.
CAAACAATGCGATACGGCGTTCATCTATGCCTGGGGTCCAGGATTCAAAGCGGCCGGCCCCCGAATTGAACCTAAGGAACCTAAATGGATTTTTCCGATGGAAAACACCACTGACGCGAGGGGGCACAATTGATCTCTTAAAGATTTAAGTGCGCAGGGGCTACCTAAAAATAGCACCACCCCCAAGGAAAAGAAAAGTACTAACTAGTCTGGAGCTGGCCCGACGGGAACTTCCTTAAAGATAAGGAACAATATAGGAGGGGGAAGTATGAATAAGGGAACTATTAACTAAAAAAAGGAGGGGGGAGTTTAAGGAGGAGGAAGTACAATGGAGGGGAAGAATAAATTCAAGTATGTATGTACCTATTAGAATTTTTTTTCCAAATTTTTTTTCTTTCTTTTTTTTCCTGCCGGAAAGGTAGGAGTTATCATATTTCTGGCTAAAAAAATCAAAACAAAAATCCGAAAATTTGGTTCGGCTGCTGTACAGTTTTTAAAATTTCAAACGTCCACATTTCCGCCATATTTTCGAAATTCAAAAATCGCCCACGTTAATTACTTGTTTAATAATTTTGGAAGGTTGTGTGAAAATTTGGTAAAAACCGGTTGGAAACTGCAGCCGAAAGTGTTTCTGAAAAAATGCTACTGCCGGCCGGAACCACAGACAGAGTTGAGATCGTAAAGATCAATATTTGATTTGACCGCCGGAGTCTGGAAGACCCTTCCCCATAAACCGACGTGGAGGGTATCACAATAACTTCTTTTAGAGACGCCGTGGAATGTTCTGGAATAAACAGGCCTAAAAACAATGGCGGATGTCGGAATAATTATTTATCTTTTAAAAATGAAAGTTCAAATGCTGAGAAATGTTAATCTGAAATAATTACTTCTCCGAAAGATTACGATCGTATTGTTTACAAAAATAGTGTAAAAAGAAGAAAAGAGAAGAAGACTCTCGAAAGAAGAAGACTCTCCCTAGTCTGAGGGAGTCGATAAAGCTTGTTTATCTAATAAGTACTAACTAATAACTAATGAGCATCAAGTTCAATAAAATTCCATTATTTCATGTGACTTTTTAACTAATTTAAGCAATTATTAATATAATTAATATAAATAACTCACCGGTGAAGGAAAGAAAAATAAATTTGAAGAAAAGAAATCCCCGTCTGCATCTTTCGATGGAACACTGAAACTGACTAAACTTGTTTGTGCAAGCTTGTGATTTGCCCGCCTTTTTTCCTGAAAAAAAAAACAATAATTTCTGTAACTAAGTTGAAATATTAGGAATATTTTAATTCATTTATTTATTTATTTTTAATCTGTACATAGGTATAGGTACGTAAAATTGGATAAAATTGGATTTTTTATTTTATGGAGCAAAAAGGCAGTGGTCGTTTTTACCCCCTCCTCAAACCTTAGTTTGAATCCGTTCTGAACCAGAATTTTGGTCATTCGCTCTTCAAATTGTAAGTTTACTTCAAATTTTTCTTATTTTCTTTTACCTTTTCTACCTACAGATTTTTATTAAGTAATAGTGGATTATTTTGAAAAGATATATGTATAACCGATCAAAAATTTGAAGGGTACGGGGTAAGAATCCTGGGAGTCTCGACCTTGAATGAGAAAAACCCCTGTATTTCAATACAAAATGTTAACTATTTATATTATTTTCCTCCAACCACCCCATCACGACTAACTGTTATTTATCTTTCAAATAATTAGGTTTTATGTTTGCTTAGAATGTTTTTTCAAGTTTTTCACCTCCACGGCTGAAGACCATTCTATCTCGAAATCAGGACACGAGTTCTTTTCCTGTCCCCTTCATTTATTTAGGCCAAGATGCTCCCCAACTTTTTTTATGAAAGGTTTATCGACACTTTTAACTTCCTAAAAAAGTTATTGTTTTACCCTCCACGTCGGGTTTTTGGGGATATGTTTTCCAGACCCGTTGCCTCAAATCGAATGAACATCTACGCATACCGATCTCAACGCAGTCTGAAATAATAACTTCTTTAAGCGAGTTCATAGGGCTCTCATTTTGCTTATGGAAGTTGAATAATTTTGGAAGCTGAATTTTGGTATTGGATAGTGTTTAAATGATGTTAGTATTTACATGTATCAAACTTACATTTAAAGTAGATTGCGAATCTGAAATAATAAAACCTTGCAATAGGTAGATTCTGAAAGGTGTTTCTACCTATAATAGGGGTTTTTGTTTGGAATAAGTTGTTTTTACGGGAAGATATAGCTAAAATCGGTATTTAAAATAAAATTATCCTAGCCCCTTTCCCCTGCGTGCTGAGAGAATAAGGGAAAAAATATGTTGCAACCGGTTTTTTGAGCCTAGAAGCTCGCACAGAAGGAAAAAAGTTAAAAAAAAAAGATCCCTTCTCCAATTTGATTTCTTTCTCCTAAACCAAATAGCATAAAAAAAAAATAAAAAAAAATAAAAAAATAAATAAATAAATAAATGATGGAAAATACTAATCCTAAAATTAAAAGATTAAAATTATAGAAATAACCAGCTTATCCTTCAGTTTTAATTAAAATTATTAGTAATAAAATTTACTAAATAAAATTTTAATTATTAATTAAATTAAATTATTAAAAAACCAGATATAAAAAATGAATAGCATATAACAACTATAATTATATATATTTTTTTGACATAAAATAAAAAATATTATAAATCTTTCATTTCGGGAAAATAATTATAAATAAAGAAAAATTAATTAACTGATACAAAAGGTACCTAATAAAATAGTTCTTATAAATATTATATATATTCCTTCACAGTACTAAAAAATTTAGAACCTTTTTCTATAAAATATACTAAAAATAAAATTATTTTTATTAAAAATCATTAAATAAAAAATTTTAATAAAAATCTAAATAATCAAATTATATTGAATTGCACAATAAAATTATTAATGTAAATAATAAATAGCTCTATAGCTGTAATTTGAAACTTTCTAGATTAACTTTCCAGTAAATCTACTTTGTTACGACTTATCCCAAATATGGGAGCGACGGGCGATATGTACATAATTTAGAACACAAATCAAACAAATTAAATAATTTATATTACTTCCAAATCCAATTTTAATACATATTACATATATATCCAATTTTAATAAAAATGTAATCCATCTCAACTTTAATATAACTGCACCTTGACCTGACATTAAATTCATAAAAATTATAGAAAATATCCTAATAGAACATTCAATAACAGAGGTATACAAATTTATAACTAAAGTAATATTAAACGTGGATTATCGATTAATGAACAGATTCCTCTGGAAAGATTAAATTACCGCCAAATTCTTTTAATTTAAAGAACATAACTATTAATATTAAAATTTAAAAATTTACAGTCAAAATAATAGGGTATCTAATCCTAGTTTTTAAAAAGACTTTCAAATATTATAATTAACCAAAGTTATAATTATATAAATTTAAATTTCACCCTAAATTTATTAAAATTAACTCAAAAATAAAAAATAATTTTATTAAATAAATCTTAATTAAATTAATTGTGTAACCGCAACTGCTGGCACAAAATTTGTCAATTTTAAATACATTTTCTATATTAAATGTTAACTTATTAATAATACTAAAAACTGAAAATTAAAAATAAATTAACCCCATTAAGAAATTAAAAAATTCACTCAAAAAAATACATGTTAATAAAAAGTAAATCAAGATTGAAAGCCAGAATCAAACTTTAGTCAAGTAAATTAAAAATAAAGGAACATAAAAAAATACCTCCCCCCTCCGGCATATAATTATTTAGATATTACTAAAACTTATATCACATTAAATCATCATATTTAATTAAATACTTATATTTGTAAGATGTTAATATTGAATCTTTGTAAACTAAGGAATCATACTTAATTCTTAATTTTATTTGCACTAAATACTTATATGTATAGACTTAACAATTAATCCTTGTAACATATTATATCATAAAGTTACCTGTGATAAAATATTCTACAACCCATATTTTATCACAACATTAAGATGGATAAATATGTGTAAGATGTTAATATTGAATCTTTGTAAACTAAGGAATCATACTTAATTCTTAATTTTATTTGCACTAAATACTTATATATGTATAGATTTAACAATTAATCCTTGTAACATACTTATATCGTAACGATTTCATATTTCAAATATTTAAAGATATGTTCAATTAATCCTTGTAACATATTATATCATAAAGTTACCTGTGATAAAATATTCTACAACCCATATTTTATCACAACATTAAGATGGATAAATATGTGTAAGATGTTAATATTGAATCTTTGTAAACTAAGGAATTATACTTAATTCTTAATTTTATTTGCATATTACCAATTATTGGGTATTACTATATACCTATATCTACCGGAGGAGCATTGGGGGGGGGGGGTGTACACACACAGATATACACATACAGACACACACATACAGACACACACATACAGACACACACATAGACACACACATACAGACACACACATACACATACATACACACACATACACATACACATACACATACACATACACACATACATACACACACATACACATACACATATACATACACATACACATACGCACGCACACATACACACACATACATACGTATACACACATACACACACACACATATATATATATATACATACATACATACATACATAAATGTACACATGTTAAAAGTAATAAGCAAATAAATAAACGTAACAAAATTAAATTAAAATTTAAAAAATTAATATTGCCCTCAATCAATAAATTAACTTCTTAAATTCAAATTTTTTTAGAAAATAATTAATAATGGAACGTTAACATATTATAGTAAAATGATATTGATTCAATCCCTCAATTGGATTAAACAACCTGCCAAATTAAATTTATATTTTTAGGGAGGAAATATTCGAAATTGTTCCTTCCCCTTAAATTAATTAAACAAAGTTTGATTCAATCCCTCAATTGGATTAAACAACCTGCCAAATTAAATTTATATTTTAGGGAGGAAATATTCGAAATTGTTCCTTCCCCTTAAATTAATTAAAACAAAGTTTGATTCAATCCCTCAATTGGATTAAACAACCTGCCAAATTAAATTTATATTTTTAGGGAGGAAATATTCGAAATTGTTCCTTCCCCTTAAATTAATTAAAACAAAGTTTGATTCAATCCCTCAATTGGATTAAACAACCTGCCAAATTAAATTTATATTTTTAGGGAGGAAATATTCGAAATTGTTCCTTCCCCTTAAATTAATTAAAACAAAGTTTGATTCAATCCCTCAATTGGATTAAACAACCTGCCAAATTAAATTTATATTTTAGGGAGGAAATATTCGAAATTGTTCCTTCCCCTTAAATTAATTAAAACAAAGTTTGATTCAATCCCTCAATTGGATTAAACAACCTGCCAAATTAAATTTATATTTTTAGGGAGGAAATATTCGAAATTGTTCCTTCCCCTTAAATTAATTAAAACAAAGTTTGATTCAATCCCTCAATTGGATTAAACAACCTGCCAAATTAAATTTATATTTTAGGGAGGAAATATTCGAAATTGTTCCTTCCCCTTAAATTAATTAAAACAAAGTTTGATTCAATCCCTCAATTGGATTAAACAACCTGCCAAATTAAATTTATATTTTTAGGGAGGAAATATTCGAAATTGTTCCTTCCCCTTAAATTAATTAAAACAAAGTTTGATTCAATCCCTCAATTGGATTAAACAACCTGCCAAATTAAATTTATATTTTTAGGGAGGAAATATTCGAAATTGTTCCTTCCCCTTAAATTAATTAAAACAAAGTTTGATTCAATCCCTCAATTGGATTAAACAACCTGCCAAATTAAATTTATATTTTTAGGGAGGAAATATTCGAAATTGTTCCTTCCCCTTAAATTAATTAAAACAAAGTTTGATTCAATCCAATAATAAGATGCCTGAAGTTTAAAGGATTATTTTGATAGAATAAAAAATGTAGAACAACCTACTCTTATTATAAAATTTAGAATAAACTAAAACTATTGAATTCAAAAATCAATGTGCATTTACACTATATTATAAAAAGATAAGCTAAATTAAGCTATTAGGTTCATACCCTGAGTATAGAAGTAAATAACCTTCTTCTTTTTAATTAAAATAAATAATTCAAAAATAATATTTCTATTTATAGCTATAATTGGGACAATCATTACAATAAGATCAAATTCTTGAATAAGAATATGAATAGGTCTAGAAGTAAATATAATAGCATTTATTCCATTAATCTACAAAAATAAAAACAATAAATCAGCAGAAAGATGTATAATTTATTTTTTAACACAAAGTATAAGATCTATAATTATATTATTTTCAATTAGTGCTAATTCAATAATAGAAAAAAAATTATAATATTATTAATTATTTCCTTATTAATTAAAATAGGAGCAGCTCCATTTCAAATATGATTTATTGAAATAATAAATAAAATATCTTGAATAAATTGCATAATATTAATAACATGACAAAAATTAGCACCAATATTTATATTATCAAATATTTCAAGTAAAATAATTTTAATAAGAAGTATATTATCAGCAATTATTGGAGCAATTGGGGGTATAAATCAAACCTCAACTCGAAAAATTATATCATTCTCATCAATTAATCATATAGGGTGAATAATAATATGTACAACTTTCAATAATAATTTATGAGTATTATATTTAACTGTATATTCAATAATAGTAATCCCAATTACTATTATATTTGAAAAATATTCAATTATACATTCAAGTCAAATAATAAACTCAATAAGAAGAATAACTGAAAAAATTAACATAACATGTATAATAATAAGATTAGGGGGAATACCACCTATATTAGGATTTTTACCTAAATGAATAGCAATTAATAGTATAATAAATAGAAATATATATATTATTATATTAATAATAATTATAATATCAATCATTACTCTATTTTATTATATTCGAATTACAATATCAACAATAATAATTTATGAAGAACAAAAAAAATGAATAATAAAAACTAATAAAAATAAAATATTCTCAAGAATAATAATTATAATTAATTTAATATTAACTTCAATAATTATATTTTTTTAAAAGCTTTAAGTTATTAAAACTATTAACCTTCAAAGTTAAAAATATTAAATTATTATTAAGCTTTAGATAGTACTACTTTAGAATTGCAGTCTAATATCATATAATATTGACTATAAAGCCTAATAAGGGGCTAACCGCCATATATAAATTTACAATTTACAACCTAATAATTCAGACACCTTATTTATGAATAAATGATTATTTTCAACAAATCACAGGAACATTGGAACTCTATATTTTATTTTTGGAATATGAGCAGGTATAGTAGGAACATCATTAAGATGAATTATTCGAATTGAATTAGGACAACCTGGATCATTTATTGGCGATGATCAAATTTATAATGTAGTAGTTACAGCACACGCATTTATTATAATTTTCTTTATAGTTATACCAATTATAATTGGAGGATTCGGAAATTGATTAGTACCATTAATAATTGGGGCACCAGATATAGCATTCCCACGAATAAATAATATAAGATTTTGATTATTACCTCCATCAATCACATTACTTATTATAAGATCAATAGTAGAAAGAGGAGCGGGAACTGGATGAACAGTATATCCTCCATTATCATCAAATATTGCACACAGAGGAGCATCAGTAGACCTAGCAATTTTCTCATTACATTTAGCAGGGGTATCCTCAATTTTAGGAGCCATCAATTTTATTTCAACAATTATTAATATACGACCTGAAGGTATAACAGCAGAACGAATTCCTCTGTTTGTATGATCAGTAGGGATTACTGCATTACTGCTACTATTATCACTTCCAGTATTAGCTGGAGCAATTACAATACTCCTAACAGATCGAAACTTTAATACATCATTCTTTGATCCTGTAGGAGGGGGAGATCCTATTTTATACCAACATTTATTCTGATTCTTTGGTCATCCAGAAGTATATATTTTAATTCTGCCAGGATTTGGACTAATTTCACACATTATTAGAAAAGAAAGAGGAAAAACAGAAACATTTGGATCTTTAGGAATAATTTATGCTATATTAGCAATTGGATTACTAGGATTTATTGTATGAGCACACCATATATTCACAGTAGGGATAGATGTAGATACCCGAGCATACTTTACATCAGCAACAATAATTATTGCAGTACCTACTGGTATTAAAATTTTCAGTTGACTAGCAACTATAAATGGGGTAAAAATAAAGTATACACCATCTATATTATGAGCATTAGGATTCGTATTTCTATTTACAATCGGAGGATTAACAGGAGTAATTTTAGCAAATTCATCTATTGATATCATTTTACATGATACATATTATGTAGTAGCACACTTCCATTATGTTCTATCAATAGGAGCAGTATTTGCAATCATAGGAAGATTTATTCAATGATACCCATTATTTACAGGACTTTCAATAAATCCAAAATGATTAAAAATCCAATTTACAACTATATTTATAGGAGTAAATATTACATTTTTCCCACAACACTTCCTTGGATTAGGAGGTATACCACGACGATACTCAGACTATCCTGATATATTCACTACGTGAAATATTGTATCATCTTTAGGAAGATCAATATCAGTTATAAGAATTATTATATTTATTATAATTATTTGAGAAAGAATCGTGTCAAAACGAAAAATTATATTTAAGCAAAATATAACATCTAATATCGAATGACTTCAAAAGTTACCACCAGAAGAACATTCATACAATGAATTACCTATTATTTCTAAGTTCTAATATGGCAGATTTAATGCATTGAACTTAAACTTCAAAGATAAAGAGTAATCTTTTTTTAGAAATCTCAACATGAGCAACATTAGGACTTCAAGACGCAAATTCACCAATTATAGAACAATTAATTTTTTTTCACGATCACACTTTAATAATTCTTTTAATAATTACAACATTAGTATCTTATATTATAAACAATATTTATTAATAAGATTACAAATCGATTCTTAATAGAAGGTCAAACAATTGAACTAATCTGAACCATTCTTCCTGCAGTAATCCTGGTATTTATTGCCATGCCATCCCTTCGCATTCTTTATTTAATAGATGAGGTTCAAAAACCCATAATAACAATCAAGGCCATTGGACACCAATGATATTGAAGATATGAATACTCAGACTTCAAAAATATTGAATTTGAATCATATATAAAACCTACAATAGAAATTAGAGAAAGAGAATTTCGATTATTAGAAGTAGATAATCGACTAATTATACCTATAAACTCAAAAATTCGAATATTAGTAACAGCTACAGACGTGATTCACTCATGAACTATTCCAGCGTTAGGATTAAAAATTGACGCAACTCCTGGTCGCTTGAACCAAGGTTCAATCTCAATCAAGCGACCAGGATTAATATATGGACAATGCTCTGAAATCTGTGGAGCGAATCATAGATTTATGCCAATTGTAGTAGAAAGAGTTAATATAAATCAATTCATTAGTTGATTAAATTCTTATTCATTAAGTGGCTGAATTGTAAGTAATGGTCTCTTAAACCATATTATAGTATTTAACACATACTCTTAATGGAAAAGTTAATTTAAAAAAAATATTAATTTGTCAAATTAAAAATGCTGACTATTAGCACTTTTCTATTCCTCAAATAGCACCTATGTGATGATTAACATTATACATTATATTTATTCTAAGTTTTTTCTTAATTATAATTTGTATATATTTTATTATAAATAAAACAATATTAAGTAAAAAAGTTTCTATTGACAAAACCCCAATTAATTGAAAATGATAACAAATTTGTTCTCAACTTTTGACCCTACAACTAGAATTTTCTTTTCCTTAAATTGAATTAGAACATTAATTTCTGTTATAATAATACCACTAATATTTTGATTAACTCCATCTCGATATAATATATTAATTTTTAATATTTATAATAAATTACATTTAGAATTTAAGATATTATTAGGAAATGATAAAAGGGGATTTACTCTAATATTTGTTTCAATATTTATATTTATTTTATTCAATAATTTATTTGGGTTAGTACCTTATATTTTTACAAGCTCTAGTCATTTAACATTCACTCTAACTATAGCATTACCTATATGAGTGTCATTAATAATTTTTGGGTGATTTAACAAGACAAAAGAAATATGTGCTCATTTAGTTCCAAGTGGAACACCAACCCCCTTAATTCCATTTATAGTATGTATTGAAATTATTAGAAATTTAATTCGACCAGGATCTTTGGCAGTACGTTTAACTGCAAATATAATTGCAGGGCATTTATTAATAAGATTATTAGGAAATAATTCAGTAACAGCGTCTTCAATCGTACTATCAATAATTTTATTAATTCAAATAGGTTTAATAATATTTGAAGCAGCTGTTTCAATTATTCAAGCTTATGTATTTTCAGTTTTAAGAACATTATATTCTAGAGAAGTAGCTTATGTCAAAAATAAATCACCCATTTCATTTAGTAGATTATAGTCCTTGACCTCTAACTGGATCAATTGGAGCTATAACTTTAACATCAGGAATAATTATATGATTCCATAAAAATGATATAAGATTGTATATGCTAGGGGTTTTAATTGTTTTACTAACAATATATCAATGATGACGTGATATCACACGAGAAGGTACATTTCAAGGAAAACACACAATTAAAGTTAGTAATGGATTAAAAATAGGAATAATTTTATTTATTGTATCAGAAGTATTATTTTTTGTGTCATTCTTCTGGGGATTTTTCCATAGAAGATTAGCACCAACAATTGAAATTGGTAATATATGACCTCCAAAAAGAATTATGACATTCAACCCAATACAAATTCCACTTTTAAACACAATAATTTTACTATGTTCAGGAATTAGAGTAACATGAGCCCATCACAGATTAATAGAAAGTAACCAACCTCAAGCTACACAAGGGCTATTTATCACAATTATACTAGGAGTATATTTTACAATTCTTCAAGGGTATGAATATATAGAATCTGCATTTACAATAAGTGATTCAGTTTATGGTTCTTGTTTCTTTATAGCAACAGGATTTCACGGAATACATGTAATAATTGGAACTATATTTTTAACAGTATGCTTAATTCGACATTCAATATATCATTTTTCCAAAAATCATCATTTTGGATTTGAGGCAGCAGCATGATATTGACATTTCGTAGATGTAGTGTGATTATTCCTCTATATTTCTATTTACTGATGAGGTAGATAACATTTATTCTTTTAATATAAAAAGTATATTTAACTTCCAATTAAAAAGTCTTAAATTAAGAAAGAATAATTTACAAAATTGCAACTACATTATTAATAATAGCAATAATATCGATAATAATTATAATATTATGTATAATTACCTACAAAAAGTCAATAATAGATCGAGAAAAAATGTCTCCGTATGAATGTGGATTTGACCCAAAAAGATCATCACGTAGACCCTTTTCAGTAACATTTTTTTTAATTGCTGTATTATTTTTAATTTTTGATATTGAAATCGCGATTATCCTGCCAATAATTGCAACTTCAAAAAGATTATTTATCTCAAAATGATTTTATACTGCTATTACATTTTTTTTTATTTTATTAATTGGGTTATATTACGAATGAAAAAATGGAGTTCTAGAATGAGCAAAATAGGGGTTATAGTTAACAATAACATTTAATTTGCAATTAAAAAGTACTTTATAGTTATCCTCATAAAAAGTAGTGAAGTAAAAAAATTACATTTAGTTTCGACCTAAAAATTAGAGATATCTCCTTACTTTTAGCTGAAGCTAAAATAGAAGCATTTTATTGTTAATAAAAATATTGATTTAAAATCCAGCTAAAAGAGATTGAAGTATCTAAAAGAAGCTGCTAACTATCTTTTAAAGCGGTTAAATTCCGTTAATCTCTTGTTTATGTAGTTTATTAAAACATTTCATTTTCAATGAAAAAATAAGTAAATTATACTTCTTAAATACTAAAAGGATGAAATCCATAATAATATCTTCAATATTATGCTTTAAGTTTAAGCTATTTTAGTAAATTAAAATATAATTATATAAATTAAAAAAGTAATAAAAAATATTTTTAAATTATTTAAATGAGAAATATTTATCTTTGAACTCAAGTATCTAAATAAAGTAAAAAAATGTTTAGAAACTAAAAATTCACCTCACCCATAATCTATATTTTTTATAAATAATAATGAAGCATTTAAAGAAGGAGAATAAATTGCATAAGTTCTAAATTTAGGTATAAATCATATTAATCCAGAAAACCAAATAATAAAATTTATTTTTAAAATAAAGGATAAAGAATAATTTATTTTTGTTAAAAAATAACCTAATACTATAGATGTAAAAACTAAAGTTATAGGTAAAACCCTTGAATAAACATCAATAAAAATAATTTCTGGAAAAGGAATTAAGATTCATCTTAAAATTGAACCAAAACAAATAGCCATTATTGTTAATAGAAATATAGGATAAGTTATAAATTTATCTTCCGAATAAGATTGAAAAGGATAACAACCGAATCCTGTAAAAACCACATAATATAATAATCGGAAAGTATATATGGTTAGACAAATAGAAATATAAAAAATAAAATATAAAAAAATTATATTTGTAAAAAGAGACAGATTCTAAAATTATATCCTTAGAATAAATCCTGATAAAAAAGGTAAACCACATAAAGATATATTTGAAATAAAAAAACAAGAACAAGTCCAAGGAATATAATTAATAATTCCTCCTATATGACGAATGTCTTGAGAATTAGACATTATATGAATAATTAAACCAGCACACAAAAATAACAAAGCCTTAAAAAAAGCATGAGATAATAGATGAAAAAAGAAAAAATAGGGAATCCTAAAAATAAAATTCTTATTATTAAACCCAACTGTCTTAAAGTAGAAAGGGCAATAATTTTTTTTAGATCAAATTCAAATATAGCTCTCAAACCAGAAAAAAATATAGTTATAAATCTAAGAAAATTAATAAAAAACAATCAAACATTAAAAATAAATTTCTAAACCGGATTATTAAATAAACACCTGCCGTTACTAGAGTTGAAGAATGAACTAATG
>JACGAQ010002541.1:0-39628 GCA_014119065.1 Orius insidiosus
TAGATGCGTGGGTCCCCAATGGGTTATTTATTTATCTCAAAATCATCTATATATAAAATATATGGTATCAAAAGTTGACCAGGGTATAATTGTTTTTTTCTTTTCCAAAGCTCTCCTTGAACAAAGTTGGTTAATCTTTTGCTGTTATTATTCTCTAAACTTTCTATGTACTTCAGAGTGCTCGTGATAAGGTTATTTTTTTCAAAAAAAACTTTGAACTGATACTTTAAGGGCATCAGAATGCCACTTGCTTTTACTGTTTTATGTATGAGTTCACCATTTTTATGTGCAGGTGCTATTTCTTCATATATATTGAATTCTTTGAAACATGATTCATAGTGATTGGTATTATTTTTAATTTGTAATGTTGTATAAAACTTGTGATCAGAGTCAAAATTTTGGAATGGATTTCTTAGTTTAGATATACAGCACATAATATCGCTAAGGAAGGATTGAGATTGATCCGGATTTTTTTGACAGGTTATAATATTTTTAAATAAATCTAAAATAGGGGCGATAATCTCTTCACTTATAGATTTTTTGAATATTATAAACGTCTTTTCTTGAAAGATTGTCTTTGTTGTGAAGGCTTAAACAAAATTGAAAGGCTGATTCTTCTATTGATTCTAAATGAGCATTATAGTCATAATCGACTTGATCTGATGATATGGGAAAATTAAAAAAAGCTGGATCTGACGCCTGATTTTCATGTATGTTATATGTTTGTAGAGTTTGTATGTTATATGATGAAGTGGAGGGTTGAACTGGAGAAGTAATGGTGAATTGCGTTCCATAGGGGACTTGCGGCGGAATCGAATGATTTGTTTATATGTTTTGTCAAAATATGTTTTTTGTATCTTTTAAAAAGCGTAAATTTTTGGGTGCATTCAACACAATGAAAATCTGAGCTACTATTTAAATTGTGAACACGCTTCTGGTGACTATATTCAGTTCATTGAAAGCTACTATACAGTGAAAGGGTCGAAACGCATAAAAAGCACCGCATTTTAAAATTTGGACTGAAAAAATAGGTGTCGCTGTAAATAATAATGAAGATAATAATATAATATATCGAGTTGTACATTTTTTATTGCTTACCTTAATGATGGTGCCTTTCGGAGATAAGCTGCGTACGCACTAAACTTGTCCAGAGGGCAACGAACTTCCTCGCTTGAGAGTCGGAGGACAAATGAACGATTTCTCGCGGTTTTTTGGAGGGGTTGAAGTTAATAAAAAGTATTGTCTTATGTACGAAATTTTCATTATTGTTAAAACCAAAAGTATGAATTTGACGAAATAAATACATAATTGTAAGTAGATTTCTTTGATTCGATGAATCATTTCATTGCTTTTACGTACTGATTTTAAAAATAAAAAAAGTAAAAAATGAATCATTTACACAATGAACTAATTCATTGATATTTGATTTTAAAAGCCGTTGAGACCGTTTAATTTTTAAACCGTTAAACCGTTGAGACGGTATAGCAACAATCTTGAGCAACATCTCCTTCAGGGGGGTCTTTTCAAATTTTGAGGTTTCGTCAAAATTTCGGATAGGATGCGAGTCAACTCGGTTTACCCTTCACACTTTGCGAGTCAAAATTGCAAACTCATCGTTGCCACAGCAATTAGCCGCTCAGGTTGGAGGAAAAACACCGAATTAAAATAACTTACTCTGCCAGAATTAACTTCCTCAAGAAGTTCTTGTTTTACCGTCATCGTCTAGTATATGGAGAATGAGCTTCTAGAAACCCCCATAAAATGCTATTTGAATAAGAAATTCTGGAGAGCGATTTTCGAATTTCGAAGAGATAATACTGTCTGAAGGTTTTAAAACGGCGCTGCGGCTAACAAAGCTAACCAAACTTTGTCTACTTTATTACTAAAATTCATCGAATTTATTACCTAACTTGAATTCGGGATTACATATAGGTAAAGAGTATTTAGTGTAAATTTGATAAGGATCGGATGTAGGTATATATGGCCGCAGCATTACCTACCGACAGATGATCTCCACCGCATTTTGGCGAATTTCGATGAATGTCTGCTTTCGCTAGATAATCACAAAAGGAAAATCTAGAGAAAATCGGATAAACATTACGGCCGTAAAGTGTTCCGAAAAATTTTTAGGCCCCCAAAAAAAAAAGGTTGTTATCGACTACCTACCTGTAGGTATCAAAACTAATTTTTGTATTTAGGTATTTTTACAGCATAAACGTGATATTAAAAAAAAAAAAAAAAAAAAAAAAAAAAAAAAAAAACAATTTAAATTACAGAAATTAAAAATAAAACTGATAAATAAAAAACAGTTTGGTAAAATGAGTAGGTAATGTTGGATAGAGAGATCAATTGTTTTTAAATTTACGCGGCAAAACCAAAACCGCTCACTCAAATAGCGCTCGTTCGAAAATTTATTAAATTAATAATGAAGAAACAAAGTTTATTGAAAAAAAAAAATTGTTAAAACAATGATAAAAAATTCATTACTACGGTAATTAAGTATCATTAATTTCTTAGTAATGCAAAATCATTAATTCAATAATTAAGACATAGGAATGTATGATTGGTTTCATTATTTTTAAAAACGATGTAAATAGTTCATTATTTTAACCATACTCTTTGTTGAGACAATCACAAGAACAACGAGTAATTTTGATAATCAATTCATTATCCCATTTTAAAATAATTGTTGGTGCTATGAAAAATTCATGGTAACGAATAAATTTATGTTGTACAATTTAAAAATCGACGATTCGTTGTAACAACAATGCCATCATAACTCAATGAAAAAAAAATTATTATTAAGATGAAAAACTACTTGTGCAATGAAAAAAAGTCAACAATTTGCGTTTCATCAATATTACAACTGCTTTTTTTCAGTGAAAAAACGGGTAAACCGCAGCAAGTGATAAAAATGGTTTTTCTGGAACAGAAAATCTATGAAAATGAATCGAAGTTTGGCCACCCGAATGACGTCATAAGAAATTCATACGCTAAAAATGTTTGCCAATAGATATACTTAGCGGATTTCGCAGTTTAGCCCACGGCATAATGAGCTAGAAACCCGAATATCATCCTGAAAGATATTAAATTATTTCGAAGAAATTTCTTCTATGCTATATGATATAATTCCCAAGAAGGGACTTGTTTTTTTAGTGAAAGTATCTTTTTTTTTGTGTACAAAGTGGAATTCCGGGTCATGTTATCCCTGAGTTCGTGATTGGATCCGAACCTCTTTCGTGAAAACGGGCTCGGATTGCCCTCATCGTGACGGCGACAGGGTGTTTAGCAATACAAGATTAGATAAACATAAAGAGATTTAAGAAAAAAAGTTAGTTATGGCGAAATTAAATGTTTTGAGGTATAAATTCGATTTTCACGGACGGTAAGCCCTTATATTTTATCCAGTTAGGGAGCTACATCCCTCGCATATATAAGTTCTACGTCGAGTACGGCGAGCAGGTTCTGTTCCCCAGAGGGGGGAAGTGCATTAAAGTGTAATTAGGGGCAGGGATTTGGAGTCCTTGGGCGTACGCTTTTGAAGAAAACAATCCCTCTCTAAATAAATCAACGACCGTTTTTACTCCTCATCTTTATTTTAGACCTTTCTCTCTTCCTTGACATTCAATCACAAGGTAACAAACTTTAAATGGTCCAATTGAATGTAAAAAACCTCCTATTAAGGTTTCTTTTTTAAAGAATACTTTTTTCTTTATAAAACTTTGGCTTTACGATGTATAAAGTAGAGTTGATGACGGTACTTCTGAGATTCCGGGGTCGAGAAAAGTACGAATGGAGGGCAACCCTGACAATCCAGGAAGAGATCTCCCCTTGGGATCCTCTAACGATGTAATCAACCCCCTCTGAACTTCCTCAACGTCCGCAGAACCCTAGAGAAAGGACGAGGTTTTCCCTTCTCTAACTAGTTTCCTTTTTTTAGTCAAACTTTTTTTTTGTTGAAAAGTTTATTTTTTGATTTTAGAAGCTTAAGCAGGTAAAACAATCTACTATCAAAACGCGAGACTTAAGCTCTAGGCTTGCGGATACATCACACGGGTAGAAGTTATTCAATTACACGTCCTCGGAAACTTGAGGGACTTATCCTCAGGAAATGGGACTTGGATCCTCGGGATAAACTAAAATCTCTCTCTACCCACCTCATATTCCCGTCCTCCCTGGATGTCTTAACCTTTAAAAAAAATCTGTGAAACTCATAACTTTTATGGATAGTAAACAGTAAGCGGATGCCCATTTTAGGAGAAGGAATATCAATGGGAGGACGATAACGAACGCCCCTAGCAATCAATCCTTTAACGGCTTCAGTTTCAAATTAAAAGGTGGAACACAAGGAACATAAATCCACCTTGAAGAATTGATCGAATAACTAACGCTAAGAAAAAGAGGGAGCGAGGAAATTAAATATCTGACACCGGAAGCTGTTCTGAGTCCGAAAGGAAGAAGGGTCCGTAATAAATAGGGTGATTAATTTCAAGCTGACCCCACCTCTCCTTTATTAGCAGAATCTTGCTGAATCACTTGAAAAATCGTGAATCCAACATTGAGAGCGTTGAAGAATGGCCTCCATCAGATATTCACGGTATTAGCTCGTGTACCTGACAGCAGCGATTATCAATCGCTAAATGGGTTTCTTCAGTTCGATCGGCTTTTGCCCGGCAACGATTTCTGAGTTAGCCAGCACGTTTAACTCCCCATTCATCGAAGTTCTGCAGATAAGCAGCAGAATCTTGCTGAATCACTTGAAAAATCGTGAATTCACATTGAGAAATGGCCCCCATTCACGGTATTAGCTCGTGTACCTGACAGCAGCGATTATCAATCGCAAAATGGGTTTCTTCAGTCATCGGTGATCGGCTTTTGCCCGGCAACGATTTCTGAGTTAGCCAGCACGTAATTCAACTCCCCATTCATCAAAGTTCTGCAGTAAACTGCAGAATCTTGCTGAATCACTTGAAAAATCGTGAATCCAACATTGAGAGCGTTGAAGAATGGCCCCATTAGATATTCACGGTTTAGCTCGTGTACCTACAGCAGCGATTATCAATCGCTAAATGGGTTTCTTCAGTCATCGATGATCGGCTTTTGCCCGGCAACGATTTCTGAGTTAGCCATTCAACTCCCCATTCATGGAAGTTCTGCTGGAGTAATCAGAAATGAGAAATAAGAATTGAGATGATGGTGAATTAAATGGTAAAGTGTTGCCATAAATAATGTGGTTATTGTGACCAAACTTGACAAGAGAAACGAAATAAATAACGTTTGGGGACAGACCCAAGCGGAACAATTTAATCTAAATTAAATTCCGACCCTTGATCTCCCGCACCCTTAACTCGTAACCAACCCGTCACGAAAGCACTGAGGTCAACTGGAAGATTCCACATGAAATTGTTGTGCAAAACTTAATAAACAGGGGAAATTCATAAAAAGGTTGAAGATCATAGAAAGAAAGAAAATTAAAAAGTTCAAAGCGTTAGATTAGAAATTCTTATGTGAGGCGTAACAGAGGGGTCTTTCAATAGGAAACCATGGGTGTGTGATTGATTCGCAAAAAGGAGTCGGAGTACGGAATGGTCAAAGGCCCTAATGCTGCACCACAAAGGCTTCAAGGCAACCTTGTGTCCGACTGGAAGGGATTCAGCAGGAGGTGACGGGAAATTACATCCTTGTTCCCAAAGAGCAGTTTCTATATAAACACACAAGAGCACAACCTCGCTAGAGAAGAATAGTCAGAACAATCGTCCAAGAATTACAATAGAGGCATCACAATAAAGCGCCCTAGAAGAGTCCTTCAAGTACCTTTTGTATAATCCACTCACGTTTCTATACGTCAAAATGTAATTACGTCTCATTAAAAATGTTTATAACAAATTTTCTTAAAATTAATAACACTCGAATTCCCGAAATAGCACCCGAGATTCGTCCAGAGGATTTCTTTCAGAGGGATTATAAGGAAGGGATTTATAGGATATGTGTGGTGTTTGACTTGGGTATCCGAGCGATATTGCATTTCTAAGAAGTGCCCTTCCTCAGCCTGTCTACCATTGATATGACTCCCGCTTTATCCCTGTCCCCTCATATTGCTCCCTTCCAATGCCGAAAGACTTCCTTGACTCCTCCTTTTTTTTTTTTCTTTATATCATATTACTATTTGGTATAAAACCTTCGTTCGATAAATAAACCTAAAGGCCGATATGGCTTCCTAAAAAGAACAGGGCGGTTTTGAATAAAGTTTCTTTTACAGACAACTTCTTAGGGGAGCCAATAATGTATGATTTATTTTATTCAATTTAAATAAGCTTGAAACTGCCAGGAGGGATTCAAAAATTGAAAAATGGCTTCTCGGGAACACTAATGACCTCCAGCGGGAGTAATTATGAACTTCAATAGAAACGCCATCTTAAAAATAGTGTATAAACTTTTATACACTGCCAATATGGATAAAATATATGATTTATTTTATTCAATTTAAATAAGCTTAAACTGCCAGGAGGGATTCAAAAATTGAAAAATGTGCTTCTCGGGAACACTAATGACCTCCAGCGGGAGTAATTATGAACTTCAATAGAAACGCCATCTTAAAAAAATAGCGTATAAACTTTTTATTCTCCACAAGTGGTAGGCTATTGAGGACAAAGCGGTCTATCGTGGAAAATTGATGGCTTTGGGATGATCAACTTTGAGAATATGGTGACAGCATCGAGGTTTCTCCAGTATCGATTTCGAAACCTTTTATACGGAATTTCATGGAAAGCCTCAAAATCGGAAAAAAGGGACCCTACGGATATGCACGACTAAACAAACCATTTCCACTCTCCCCACACCCTATTTTACGTCCCGACGTTTACGGGTACGCATGTGCGGAATTCACAATGAGCGGAATCTACTTTACAAAGCGAGAAGAAATTTCGCCTCAAATTTAAACAGGTTAAATACCGCGGGGAATAGTAGACGGAGGATGAAGAATATCTACCCTGAATAGAGGCTAAAGGCTCGTCTCCTGCTTATACAACCGCTTCCCACGAAGGGATGAATAGCCCTTTTCGTAATCTCGGAATTAAAATTCAGTCGGAGGGTGAGGATGTTAAAGGGTAATTTGTATTCAAGGAGTCCCTCCAAGGGCGTGCGGAGTAAAGGGTACAGTTTATCCCATTGTTTAAAGAGGGAAAAGAAGAAAGAAGATAAGATAACATCTTCTTGAAGAATCTGAATTTGATTTCAGCAGCATACGATTTTATGATTTACAAACGCAATATTTTAAAACGCCATAAAAACGTTTAATTTCTTCCTCTTTTAGTCCATTGATTACCTCACGTTTCTGAACGTTTTCTTGGAAATCCAAAACAAAACTTGGTCCGAATCGAACGAGTGCCTCTTTCAACAGTTTAATTACTTTGGACGAAAAGAGGGTAGGAGAACTTTACCTCTTTCGGTACGGAGTTTTCCTCCCCTTTTGCCCACTTCTCAGTTATGTAACTTGGGAGATCTTCGAAAATTCATTTTTACTTTTTCTCTTCAAGAAACTCCCTTTTAACGCAGTTTTATCGCTTGTTAACCGTTTCCAAAAAGGAGAAAATCCCTGCTATTGAACCTCTTTGAGAGCCGAATTATCTTTTGAAAAGAATTACCAGAGGGGCGGAAAAAAAAGGGGAATTCAAATGAGACGACCTTAGTTCGCGAAACTTTGGTCGTTCAAGTGATAATGCCTCGAGGAAATCCTTATGTTTCCTTTCAGCAATTTTCTCTAGCCTAACGAATACAGTGAAAGGAAAAACCTCAATTTAATATTCAAAATCAAAGGGTATCTGAAAAGAAATTTCTCAAAGTTTAAAATCGTAAAAACCCACCAATAGTAAAGGATAAATCGGAACAGAGTCAATAAATTGTGCCGAGTCGACTTATCTTTCCACCTCGGTTACCCTGTCCCCGTAAATACGCACTTTGGATCCCCCTTCTTTTTATTCCTAGACACCTAATACAAGTTTTTTATTTTTAAATTACACACTCGAGTAAAGACGACGTTAGGCGTAAACAAGATAAAATAATGACATCCCCTGAAAGAGAATAACTGATTTAAAAAAAAGCAAGGGGGTTAAAAACGAACGGGAAAAAAAAGGGGGTCAAGTCTCGTGTGGGTTGCCTCGTATTTTTGCATATCTTTAAGTCCTACCTCCAAACGTAAAAGGTTGTTTACCTCTTTGTTATTTTTATGTAAATCCACAAAGTCTGATTTTTTTTGTAGATATTCCAGAATTTAAATGTAACATTTGGGTTTTCCTTCAAGATTAAGGGTTGAAAATTGTTTATGCTAACCGACGTTTGTTTTCCAGTCTGCTTCATCGGAAAACATCCGTCGGAGCACAACTGTGGCAAATACACGTCAATAATTCAAGGGCGGTCCCTGTCCGAGCCTATATTTAGGAGGTTTGCGAGTTGGAGGAGAGAAACAATCTCTCGGGGAATATTTGTTTCTGTCAGAGCGCTGGTGCAAATGGAACACTAAACGCATACGTTTCACGGACCGGTGGGTTTGATCAACGACGAAATGGCTCCTTTTTTACCCCACCCAGTCAGCGTTTTTCACAAATCAACCGGAGAGAATATACGGGCTTATAAACTGATGAATATAAATCACGTGGAATTAACCTAGTTAAGCCAAAAAGGGTCGATCAAAAAAAGTATATTTTTAACGCACAATTAAAACGGTCATTTAAGGGACTAACGATGCAAGGGGCACACATCTCGTCCTAAAGTATTCTCGTCCTAAAAATAATAGAAAAGAAAAAATAAAACTGTATTCTCGTCCGAAAGTATCTCGTCCTAAAAATAATAGAAAAAGAAAAAATATAAACTGTATTCTCGTCCTAAGAGGCTACGCCCCTTTTTAGGACGAGATGACAGTAGGACGAGAAGACATTCGGACAAGTGGATTTCAATTTTTATACAATTTTATATACTTTAATAAATATACTTTAAAATATAAATATAAAATCATCTCGTCCGAAAGTATTCTCGTCATACTGTCTTCTCGTCCTAAAACTAAAGTACAAAAATTGCTGCATAGGAGAAATACGGCAGAGTTCCACCCCGCTAGTCACGGTCGGTTTGTTAGTTTATTTTTGCGAAGATCAGCTCGTTTTGTGACACAAGGGGGTAATTTTTTCCTCTCGCGAGGATGTGCTCGTTTTATGACAAAAGGGGGTTAATTTTTTTCCTTCGCGAGGATTTGCTCACCCTGTAGGCGGCCCTGGGATGGATCTCGGTAGGCGCAAAAAGGAGTTTAAAACTTGCTGGGGTGGAACGCTGCCGCATTTCTCAGACGCAGCAATTTTTGTACGTTAGTTTTAGGACGAGAAGATAGAGTAGGACGAGAATACTTTCGGATGAGAATACATTTCATTTTATTTTACACATATTTTTAGGACGAGAATGCTTTCGGACGAGATGATTTCCATTTTATTAAAGAATAATATTTAAAAATTGTATAAAAATTGAAATCCACTTGTCCGAATGTCTTCTCGTCCTACTGCATCTCGTCTAAAAAGGCGTAGCCTGTTAGGACGAGAAGACAGTTTATATTTTTTTTCTTTTTCTATTATTTTTAGGACGAGAATACTTTAGGACGAGATGTAGGCATAAACGATGCAACCCTACCTAAATTGGGTATCGTTGATAGAATGTGATGTCAGAAGACTCACCCTATAGCATCCCCTAGCAATTACTCAACGAACTAATCAGTTAAGTCTAACACTGGGGATTTCTCCGTTTAATAAATAATCAGAGGGAATACAGTAGGGAACCCGCAAGTTTGTATAATCCAGCAGGTGTGAAAGCCGTTCGTTATTTTCAATTTGTCGAGAGTACGTCAACATGAATGTCAAACTAATCATCTCGACAAAAACGAAATTGAGTTTTTGAAGAATATCAACTTTTGACAGCCAACTTAAAGATACGCTTAGAAACCGAAAACGTTCTGAAAAAGTTGGCCGTCACGAATACTTAACAAGTGGTTTACAACTAAACGATATGGATCATTCGACTTTCTCTTCTGACACAATATTTTGTTGAAATAATATATCTTTAGGACTAAGATATACTAAGTGGCTATAGGGATAATTAGATTATGACCTCTCAGGCTGATTGAATTTCCATTAAATTAGCTTAATCGGATAATTCATAGTTTAAACGCGAATATAAGGAGAGAAAAAATAAATTTAGATTGTAAATAAGGGAGATGAGGGTTGAGCGTGAAAGGGTTTTCTCCCGGATCTATGTTGCATGGGTGAATGAGGGAATGGCAGGTGCCATCAGCACCTGATGGGATTCGAATGAAGCCATCAGAAACACACACGCGCATATAGCCAATTCAAAGACGCATTCACACACAACTTCTAAGTGGGTGTCTTCCTCAATTCTGACCCTTTCTATTGAGTCGAAAAAATGTGCAACGGCTCAAGTAGTGAATGCACAACGACTATAATTGCATCCCTCATTCTAAAAAGTGCTCTTCAACGGCTCCCTTAAAACCATAAAACCCTTCTTTTTCCACACCCTTCATACATTCAGATCAAGTACAGTCAACACAACTGTTCCATCGTTGTAAAATTTACGCCCTACACTTCAAACTTCCCCCTCTTGAGCGAGCCGGAAAAAAAATTCCATTCGCACTTCCCTCTTGAAATCCACCAAAATGAGCCTGCTAGGGTAAAAAAAATGAATTAATAAAAACAGGAAATTGTATCTTCCAGGGGCAATCAAAACGAAAAATTCTTCATTTTATAAATGTGGGTTTTAAAAAACAGAAATAAAAAGCCTTGTCGACCTCGGGATCTTCAGGAGCCCATTATGAAACTGGTGATTGGCAACGTTTTATTGATTTCTACTTTCATAATCTCATAATTAGTGAAAACTTTACTGCTTATTTGGCGAAGGTTACGTAAAACAATGTGGGGAGTACGTCTCCTTGCTCTGGAAGAGAATTTTTTTGTTTCCATTTCGAGTGTCAGGCCGTTCTCCTTGGCTGCGTTGACTTTTGAGCCGAATTAGGAACTGAGACGACGCAAGGTCTCGAAAGTCATGATTCTACTGACCTAGAAGTTTTTTTAATATCGTCCTCTGAATTTAAAAGAATGCGAGAAATCAATATAACGTTTTAACAGTTCATTATGTATTAGGGAAAAAACTTTTATAGAGGAAACGAGGAGGGAAATAAAAAGAAATGGGAGGAAAACGACAACCGAAAAGACTCGGGGGAGAGGAAGAAAAGAAATTGAGAAGTAATGGCGTTATTAAAAGACGTTGAGCGCGCTACATTGGAAAAGTTAAATGGGGATTTGTTGGATGCGCGAATGGAATAAAACCCGGAGTAGAAAGAAAAGAAGAGAGGGGAAAAAAAGGAGAAAAACAAAAGAGCCTAATGGACATCAGGTATTGTTTGCTTCTCGGAAAAAGTTTCATAAAAACTTTTAAAAAAAAAAATTGTTCAAAAAAGAATGAAACATTGGCATTTTTCTAGATTAATTTTTTTGGCCACAAAGTTGAGATACAATGTTTTCTGGGATCATAAAATACGATGTAAAATTTATTTCTGTTTTAAGGAAGTAGTTTTTAAAACAAAATATCGTTTTAGAGGTTTGTTTACAGCAATAAAATCAAATTGGCATCTTTCCAAAACTCCATTCTCGTACTCAAGGTGATCCTTAGGAATTCCTTATGAAAGAAAAGTACTGTTTGAAGAGTTTCCAACGAAAACTTCCTTAAAGAGAAGTAACAATATAGGAGGGGGAAGTATGTAGGAGGGGGAAGTATAACGGAGAGGGAAGTATATGAGAGGGAAGTATAACAGAGGGAAGATTAACGGAGGGGGAAGTATAACGGAGGGGGAAGTATAACAGGGGAAGTATAACAGAGGGGAAGTATAACGGGGTAAAGTATAACGAAGGGAGGGAAAGTATAAAGGAGGGAATAATAAAGAAAGGGGAAATTTTTTTATGTTTTTTTGAAAAAATTTCCGAGTTTTTTTTTCGAAAAAATTTTTAAGTTTTTTTTCCAAAAATTTTCCGGATTTTTTTTTCCAAAAATTGTCTAAGTTCTTTTTTTTCGAAAATTTTTTAAGTGTCAAGGTAGAAATAATGGGCTATTTGCCCTAGGGATGTGCCTCGTAATGGCTAGAAGAGAAATTTCTCCCTACTAAAAAAAATAATAATAAAAAGTGGCAATTTTTTTGCACCCAAAATTCGTAAAAATATAAGGAGTAATTGGTGAAAATTTGGTGAAAATCGGATTAACCGCAGCGAATTTTTTTAAATTTTAAACAGACGTATCTCCACCATTTTTTCGAAATTCAAAAATCGCCCTCGTTACATTCTTCTTCACGCTAAAGAAATTTGTGTGTTAGGTGAAAATCGGTTGAAAACTGTGGCTGTAAAGTGTTCCGAAAAAAAAAAAATGCTACGGCCGGCCGGACCCACAGACAAAGTTGAGATCCGTGTAGATCCATATTCGAAGACCCTTCCCAAAACCCGACGAGGAGGGTATCACAATAACATCTTTAAGGAAGTTAAAAAGGGTTAGGAATAATAAGGCCCACATCGAAAATAGTTTTTGTACGTTCAGCAGATGTCTTCAAACCGTGTTACACGCATTATGTGGGCGCCAGCATGACCCAAGTCTTATTTATCACCAAAACTTATATTCATCAATTTATTTTTTTACTAGAAGGGGGATATATCCCGGTATTCCTTTGTATGGAATAATAATAGGGAGGGGAAGAAAAAAAACTGGTAATGATATGCCCTAGCTTTCTTCCCACGCCGAACAAGAGATTCGTTAAAAAAAAAAGTCCTTTTTTTAGTCCAGAATAATTTCAAGTATCAAGGGTTGACATCTCGTAAAATCTCAAGTCAAAACTTATTTATAAACCAAGGTTTTTCGACGTTATAAGTTAACCTCACGCCACCTTTTCTTAAAATAACCAGAATACATGAAACAGTGTTTAAATTGTTTAAAAAAATGTTTTTATCAAACTGGAAGTCCATAAAGATAAATTCAAAAGCTATCTTGAACGGAAAAGTGAGTTATCGCCAAAATGGGGTTGGATATCAGAGATGACCGCAGGTTTCGCCCAACGCCACTCTTGGGATTCGAAACGAAAACCGCAAATCGATAAGTCTACGATTGATTCCCGTTAATTTCTTCAAAAAAATCCTCCAAGACTTCAAAGTTCCAGGACATGTACGTTGATTCCGATTTAATTGGCAATTAAAGCGTTGAAAGAGGAAGAACTTCTATACAGCCTACGCGGTTACTTTGATGGGAGGAGATAAAACTCAAAATTAGATCGCCCCTCCCTAAATTGAGGAATAACAGAATCGATCCCAATTTTATACATCTTCGAAGCCATAAACTGAGAATAAAACTTAACGACTCAAACTTTGGATGTTAAAGAAAAAAACTTTTGGATAAAATTTTTTTTATGTTTTTGATATAACGTTTATATGGCTAATGTGAAAATCACAAAAGAGAGTTGATATATTAATTAAATTTTACTCAAGCGGTAGCGTCGTACAAAGTGAATTCCTCAAGTGAACACACTAATTGGACCTACTTCGAACGAGACAAAACTACTTGACAGACATAAAGGACCAATTAGTACGGTTCTACTCTCAAAGGGAAAATAGACGTTTGTTAAGTCACAATTTGTTGAGTTGTCCGTATATTCTATCGATTTTTTTTTTTGCCTCTTTATTCTCCCCTACCTATGGGCTTTTGAATAAATGAACAAAAGAAGAGCGATGTCTAAAAAAATAAAAATGTAGGGGAGGAAAAAATAGAAAAAAAGTTGTGTTATGAAGGAAAATTGCATAAGAGGTGAATAAGAAAAGAATTTAATATCGATCGGAAGGGGGGTTAAACGGTATCCACCATACTCAATCTAAAATTCATGAATATCGAGATTTTTAACGCAAAATTTTTTTTTCTAACAAAATTGTTTTTCGCGACATTTTCAGGATATTAAAAAGCGTAATAAATATGTAGGTCATGAAGGTACTTCGAGATAAAGCCGGATAACTCACGTAATGAAATAAAATAAGATAAAACTGAAGCAAAAAAAAAATCTCATTTTTAAATTTTCAGAAAAATAAGTTATTGTAATACCCTCGATGTAGGGGGTTTTACACATCACGTAATAATTGTATATAAATAATTGCTGAAACAGAATTTATCGTATTACCCTCGACGGATGGTTTTTGGAACCTTCACAAAACCTAAATTTTGCTACTTTTTGAACCCCAAAATCTTATCAAATGTCAAAAATACCCTAAAAAAATGACTTTTAAACGTTCTAAAATTAAGTTATTGTATTACCCTCGACGGATCTTTTTTGGAACCTTCACACCCCGTCGCGATTTTCCTTCAAAGATAATCGAAAAAAACCCCTAATTTTCCCACGTTTTTGAACCCCAAAATTATTTTAAAATGTCAAAATACCCTCAAAAATGACTTTTAAGCATGCTAAAAATTAAGCTTTTGTATAACCCTCGACGGATGGTTTCTGGAACCTTCACACCTCGTCGTCTTTTTTTCTTCAGATTTTTTTCACAGATTTTCCCCGGTTTTTGAGCCCCAAAATCTTCCAAATGTCGAAAATATCCCCAAAAAATTACTTTTAAACATTCTAAAAATTATGTTATTGTATTACCCTCGACGGATGGTTTCTGGGTGTGTTCCCTTTTCCGCGCCTCCCATTTCCGCGCCTAGTCTGGATTTTTAATTTTTCTTCCCACTTCCGCGCCCCAAGTATAAAATTGTCCCACTACCGCGCCTGTGAAAATAGTTACCATAAAATAAGCCGAATATAAACAAAATAATCCAAAACAAACCAATCTCAATATCTTGCAAATAATCGCTAAAAATGATGAGCGGTATTGTGGAAGGGTCTTCGTTATATTTTGAAATTTCATTGCTCAAATGGTCTAGTTCGAAGTGTCTATCATAACATTTACGGGGAGCCTATTGGTTGACATTCGAAGCACTTGGCACAGCCACCCTTAAGTCAATTTGACCACCTTCACAGACAGCTTAGGAGTGCCAGTTTCAATCCTGATGACGTAGTTAGGTGTTGAGTAGGGAAGATTTAAGAGCCTTTTAAAGAATCGAACTTGAGCAGTTTCAATTTCATCGAGATATCTAAGGGACCAGACAAGAGAAGCATAGAGTAGGGAGTTAGCGGAGATGCTTTCATAAAGTTGTATTCTGCTACTCCAGGAGTGAGCTTTAGAGTTAGCCAGTAGGGAGAGAACAGTAGAGGTGGCGTTTTGGGCTTTTTTGACCATATCCCTTGCTGCATTTCTGAAAAGCCCTAAACCTACCCTTAGGCGCGGAAACGAGACGCTCGGCGCGGATATGGGAAGAATATGGGTCAACCCAGGTAAGAATTACTTGAGGCGCGGAAATGGGAGGCGCGGAAGCGGGCATACACCGGTTTCTGGAACCTTCACACCTTGTCGTTTTTTACTTCCAACATAATCGAGAAAAAAACACAGATTTTCCCAGGTTTTTGAGCCCCAAAATCTTTTGAAATGTCGAAATATCCTCAAAAATGACTTTTAAACATTCTAAAAATTATGGTATTGTATTACCCTCGACGGATGGTTTCTGGAACCTTCACACCTTGTCGTCTTTTTACTTCCAACATAATCAAGAAAAAAAATCCCAATTTTCCCACGTTTTGAACCCCAAAATCTTTTAAAATTGTCAATAATACCCTAAAAATGACTTTTAAACGTTAAAAAAATTAAGTTACTGTATTACCCTCGACGGATCTTTTTTGGAACCTTCACACCCCGTCGCGTTTTTCCTTCAAAGATAATCGAAAAAACCCCTAATTTTCCCACGTTTTTGAACCCCAAAAACTTTTTAAAATGTCAAAATACCCTCAAAAAATGACTTTTAAGCATTCTAAAAATTAATCTTTACGTCGAAATATTCCTCAAAAAATGAATTTTAAAATTCTAAAATTATGTTACTGTATTACCCTCGACGGATGGTTTCTGAACCTTCACACCTCGTCGTTTTTTTACTTCCAACATAATCGAGAAAAAATCCCACATTTTTGAACCCCAAAATTTTTTAAAATGTCTAAAATCCCCCCCCCCCCCCCCAAAAAATGACTTTTAGGTTTATTTATTACCCTCGACGGATGGTTTTTGCAACCTTCACACCCCGTCATAATCGAGAAAAAAAAACCACAATTTTCCCACGTTTTTTAACCTCAAAATCTTTCAAATGTCAAAAATACCCTCAAAAAATGACTTTTTAACATTCTAAAATTTATTTATTGTATTACCCTCCATTGATGGTTTTTTGAACCATCAAACCCCGTCGTTAAAATCGTATTGTTTAAACAAAAGGCCTTTCAGCATATTATTTTGAGGCCTAGTACTATCCCTATGTACATGTTAATGCCCTCA
Source organism: Orius insidiosus (assembly GCA_014119065.1). Taxonomy (NCBI): domain Eukaryota; kingdom Metazoa; phylum Arthropoda; class Insecta; order Hemiptera; family Anthocoridae; genus Orius; species Orius insidiosus. Next base: position 16,488 of record JACGAQ010002541.1, read on the forward strand.
CATTCAAATGTATTTTAGTCAAATATACCTGTTGGGGCCAAGTAAATTTTAGTAAAAAAAAAAAAGTAAGGAAAAAGACGAAAACAAGATAAAGAGAAAAAAAGGATTAAATATGTTTTGTACTCCTCCCCCGCACGGCCCCGTCGAGTCAGTCTCGGGCAAGACACTCATAGATAAAGATGTTAATTTAATTTTTTTGTATTTTTTTTCCCGAGCTAAAGATTGTGAAAAGAAAAGTGTGTTTAATTGTTAAAAGAAAAAATATTCCACCCTAAGGCCTAGGGAAGTCTGTAAGTTGAAAAATAAATTCTCATATAATTGTTAAAAATTATTTCTTAAGAAAAGAACCTTCGAAACTGTCTCCCAAAAGAAAAAGAAATTAAAACATATGAATTCTAAACGTTCCCAGGATCGCCCTAAAAAAGCCCCTGGGGCGTAAGCATGGTCCTCCGGCCTGGGATGAAGTTTTGAAGTTTCTTTTTCGTTATTTGTTGAGTTTTTTCTCTTCAAAAATTTTCATATTTTCTGTCCTTGTCTTTCGCCCATGGTTGAGCATGCCTAAACTCGTTTATGCTTCTGCAAGTCATGATTCTAGATTTTCAAAATGTGATTTTTTAATCTATTTTTTTATTTATATTTATTCAAATTGCATGCTCTTAATTTTAAAATTGTTTATTTCTTAAGATAATTTAAAGTTAATCTTCTAACGCAAAAGAGCCATTTTTTTTTGTTTGGCTCAAAATTTATTCTTTACTAGTTTATTTTTTAATTATTCATTGTGTATGCTTAGTTTAATGCTCTTAATTTAAAATTGTTTATTTATTAAGATCATTTAAAGTTAATCTTTAATTGCAAAAGAGCTATTTTTTAGTCTCAAAATTTATTCTTTAAAACTTTATTCGTTAATTATTCGTTGTGTTCATTCCTAATTCTTTAATTATTTATTTAATTAAATTATTTATTTAATTTATTATTTATTTGCATGTTATTCACTTTTAGAGATTATTTAGCGCTTTAATTACTCAATTTTGTGATACTTGGCCACAACTTACCCTATAAAAAAAAAAAAAATTCTGGAAATTATGGAGGGGGCTGATCAATTAAAATTCAAGAAGCTGAATTCTCTTTTGGCTCAATATGCCACCGACATCGATGAAACATACAACCTCGCGGTGTCATCGAGGGATGAGAGGTCAGCAAAGTTATTCAAGGTGAGAGCTTCGAAACTTGATTCAGTATTTGAAAAATTCATCGCTGCCTTGGGAGAAGCCCAATCCTTGGCTGAATATTTAAAATTAGAAGAAGATGAGTCCGATTAAAACAATTAGCTGATGAAATTCGAACTCGATATTATGAAATTTTAACCGAAGACGTCGTTGCAACGGGATCTCAGGACAATTCTCATCAAACATCGGTGCCATTGGGGCATTCATCCATAAGTTATCCAAATCAATCTTTTTCGCTGAAGATTAAGCTCCCGACGATTCAGTTACCTAATTTTGATGGCGATATATCAAAGTGGGTCTCCTTTAAGGATACGTATATGTCTTTAATTCATGACAATACGGATCTGACATCGATTCAAAAATTCCATTATTTGAAATCCTCGCTGAAAGGTGCTGCGTTGCAAACGATCTCGTCGATTCCCATTCAAGAAGACACTTACACTCAAGCGTGGGAATTTCTATGCAGAAAATTCGATAATTCACGTCTTCAGGCGAATCATTATTTAATGAAAATCCTAAATTATAAGCCGATTCAACATGCTTCATCCGCCACCTTGAATCAATTCGCAGAAGTATTTATGGAAAGCGCTACAAGCCTGCGTAACCTGTGCCTGGAAGATTTAGACGGATTTATTCTTTATACCTTAGGATTAAGATGCTTAGATTCAAAAACCAGAGAGAAATTCGAAGCGGAAAGCGCTCAAAAACCCGAAATTCCTAAATTTGAGGACTTTGATGATTTCATCCATCGCCAATGTCAACAAATTCAAGCTGAAATGTTAGTATCCAGACCAGAACAGCAATCAACCGTTGCTTCCAGACACACAGCGGCTACAAACGCTAAGCCGAAGCAAACTGTTCTTCTCGCATCTGACACGAATTCGTCGGCATCTAAATGCCCTTTATGTCCGAGAACTCACAAAATTTATTACTGCCTTGATTTTAAAGCCAAGACACCATCCGAAAGGCAAAAGATAGTCAGTCAAAATCGTTTATGTTTTAATTGTCTTACTCCATCGCACACAGCTTCGAGCTGTCTGTCAAGTCGTAAGTGCGATCATTGTCAGAAGAGACATCACAGCTTACTTCATCAATCGTCACAAAATTCAACGCCTAAAACTCAAAACGAAAAAACCATCGCAGCAAGCTCAGAATCAAAAAGAATAGATCATGCCACGACTTCCAGCGTAAATAAATCAAAACCTTCGGAAAAGGAACGGGATCTTGTCGTTAATTCAGCGTTTGATGGCGACATATCAGTTCTTTTAGGGACCGCCCAAGTCAGAATCAAAGACAACGAAAGTGAACTTCAAAATATCCGTGTTCTCGTAGACAGTGGTTCGCAAAGATCCTTCATCACCAACGCGTTGTGCAACAAGCTCGGGTTAGCAAAAGAGACGAACACTCAAATTCTTAAAGGATTTTCCGATAGCGTCATCCAAGGAGGAAAATTTCAAGCAACTTGCATCTTACAATCTCGATATCATGGATACAATCAGCTAAAAACTAGCGCAATCATCGTTAATCGTATCACCAATCGTCTTCCTTTAAGTCCTATTCCAAAACGTATCGTTGAGAAGTTTGCTCATCTGGAGCTGGCTGATCCGGAGTTTCAAAAACCTCGAGACGTGGATTTTCTCCTAGGTGCAGATTTATTTCCAAAGATTTTAACCGATAAAGGCACTTTAAACGAAGATGGGTATCCTAGTGCTCTCCATACAATATTTGGTTGGCTTATTCTCGGCCCTTACGAAACAAAAGATCCTTCAACTCACGGACTGGCTTTCCATGTTTCATCTCATCCAGAGTCTTTAGAAAGTTTGCTCACCAAATTTTGGGAAATTGAGTCTGTAGCCTCCGTCGATGTCAAATATACAGAAGAAGAAGAAACGTGTGAAGAACACTTTAAAAAGACACATTCTCGAGATCCAACCGGTCGTTATGAAGTGAGATTGCCGTTTTCCTCCAACCCTATGCCTGACTTGTCAGATTCAAAGAAAATAGCATTAAGACGTTTTATGAATCTAGAAAATAAATTAGAAAAACGTCCCGAGTTGAAAACGGAATATTCAAAGATAATAAAACAGTATGAAGAACTAAATTACATCTCGAAATCCAACTGCCAGGGAAAATATTTCCTCCCCCACCACTGTGTGGTAAGAGACTCGACTTCCACGAAGGTCCGAATTGTTTTCGATGGGTCGTCATCTTCAAGAAACGGATCCTTAAACGCACATCTGTGGACAGGACCTAAGCTCCAATTGGATATTCGACATGTACTTCTTCGCTTCCGAACATTCGTCGTCGCGTTCACCGCCGACATCACTCAATGTACTTGCAGATCAAGGTTTATCCTGATGATTGCTCCTATCAGCATTTTTTCTACCGATTTAACCCATCCGATGCGATTCAGGAATACGCTTTAAATCGAGTCACATTTGGATTGTCTTCATCTCCATACTTAGCCATCCGAGTACTCCGTCAATTAGTATCAGACGAAGGAGTCCATTTCAAATACGGCTCAAAAATCCTAGAAAAAAATACTTACGTCGATGATGTATTAGCCGGTGCCGAAACTGAAGAAGAGGCGATCGAAGCTCAAGGTCAATTAATCGAATTACTAAAAAGAGGAGGATTCGAACTCAAAAAATGGACGAGTAATTCTGAAAGTCTACTAAAAATCGTTCCTAAAATTCAAGAAAAAACTAACCTTCCATCCGAAAGTTCCTCCATAAAAATTTTGGGGCTCCAATGGGACCCAACAGGAGACTGTTTATCCTTCGACATTCGTAAATTGGAAGTTGTCTTCACCAAGAGAGGGATTTTATCCGCAATCGCCAGAATGTATGATCCTTTGGGATACTTGGCACCCGTACTATTTAAAGCAAAGACTATATTACAGAACTTATGGAAGTTAAACATCGACTGGGACACGCCCTTGGCCTCTGAAGAAGAACGCTCCTGCGAGGAATTCTTCGGAACTCTACCCGTTCTATCAAAAGTGAGCATTCCGCGGTGCATCCTACCAAGGAAGGCTGAGTCTATTCAAGTAATCGGTTTCGCAGACGCTTCAAGCTTAGGGTATGCCGCCGTGGTATATCTAAGAATTAAATTCGAAAATCAAGAAATTGCCACCTCCTTAATCATCGCAAAAACCCGGCTTGCACCTTTAAAAACTATGAGTATCCCAAGACTCGAATTGTGCGCTGCACTTTTATTAGTTCAAACCTTAGAGTCGATTCAATCCTTTTAGATGAACTTAACGTTAAAGAAACTTACTTGTTTTCAGACTCGACGATCGTACTCGCTTGGTTGAAGCTTCCTCCGAGCAAACTTCAGACATTCGTCGCAAATCGTGTGGTTTACATCACAGATGCTTATCCAGCCTCATTGTGGCACCATGTGGAATCTCATCACAACGCAGCCGACTCAGCATCCCGCGGAATATCCCAAATCAGCTTCTGGAGTTGAATCAATGGTGGTTCGGTCCATCGTGGTTGTCGTCGTCAGTTGAATCTTGGCCAATATCTTCGAAGAATGTAGAGAAAAGGGTCGAAAACATCCCCGAAATTAAATCAGAAACTCCAATCGTTTTAACGAGTCACAGTTCTCCGTTGAAACCAGTTGTCGATTTTTCGAACTTTTCTTCATTCTCAAGACTTGTAAGAATCTACGCCTTTGTTAATCGATTCAAGAATAATTTAAAATTGAAAATCCTGAAGAAACCGATTCAACTTGGAAATCTATCTCTTTCAGAAATTCGTGAAGCCACCCAGGATTTAATAAGAATAGACCAGCAATCGTATTTTTCACGGGAATGTCTGCATAATGAATTTCTATAAAAAGTCTCAATCCTTTCATCGACAAAAATGGACTCGTCAGGGTGGGCGGTCGGCTATCTCGATCTCAGGACTTGTCTTACGATGAAAAGCATCCAATTCTTTTGAGCAGTAAGTCTCATCTCACGTCCCTCATCATTGATCATTTTCACTCAGCCTACCTTCACGCAGGCCCAAGATTATTGCAGTCGCTTTTGTCTCGAAAATTTTGGATATTGTCTGGACGTCGTTTAATTAGAAAAAGAACCCATCTGTGCCTCAGATGCCATCGTTTAAAGGCCAAGCCATACACCACAATAATGTCGGATTTGCCATCTTCAAGACTCGCGATGGGCGTTGTCTTTCGTAACGTCGGCGTCGATTATGCAGGGCCCTTCTCCGTCAAGGAGTCATTAATCAGACGCTCCATCATCCATAAGTCATATCTATGTCTTTTTGTCTGCTTGAGCACTAAAGCAGTTCATTTCGAAATCGTATCTAATCTAACAACCGATAATTTTTTAGCAGCGCTAGAGCGGTTCATCGCCCGACGAGGGTTGCCTGAATTGATTTTATCCGACAATGGAACCAACTTCGTAGGTGCAAGCCGCGAATTGAAAGAACTTAACGAATGGTTAAACAAAAAGTCAACCAACGATCAAATCGAATCGGCTCTAAATACGAAAGGAATAAAATGGAGATTCAACCCACCTCTGGCGCCTCACTTTGGAGGCGTTTGGGAGGCGGGCGTTAAGTCTTTTAAATACCACTTAAAGAGAGTGGTGGGAACCAATATTCTGACATTCGAGGAATTCGTCACGTTGTCCACAAAAATTGAATCAGTTTTGAATTCCAGACCTTTGTATGATATTTCAACCGGCAATCCTAACACATACGAAGTCCTTACTCCAGGCCATTTCCTTATAGGCCGACCATTAGTAGCCCTACCTGAGTCTGATTTATCCGAAGTTAATGAACATCGAGTTAAGAGATGGATGAGAATAAAAAAGTATGTCCAGGATGTGTGGAAGACGTGGCGTTTTGACTATCTTCAATCTCTTCAGAAAAGGTCAAAATGGATTGAGAGTCGGGAGAACCTGAAAAAGGACACCTTGGTCCTCGTGCTCGATCAGGGCTCCACCCCCCTATGCTGGCCGGTGGGTCGAGTCCTAGAAGTGTACCCCGGAAAAGACGGAAAAGTAAGGGTCGCAAAGATACGAACTGCACGCGGAGAATACATCCGTCCGATAAGTCAATTGGCACCGTTTTTGCCCCTCGACGAAAAAACAGAATAACTTCCGTTTTGGTGGGCGGTATGTTGGGGCCAAGTAAATTTTAGTAAAAAAAAAGTAAGGAAAAAGACGAAAACAAGATAAAGAGAAAAAGGATTAAATATGTTTTGTACTCCTCCCCCGCACGGCCCCGTCGAGTCAGTCTCGGGCAAGACACTCATAGATAAAGATGTTAATTTAATTTTTTTGTATTTTTTTCCCGAGCTAAAGATTGTGAAAAGAAAAGTGTGTTTAATTGTTAAAAGAAAAATATTCCACCCTAAGGCCTAGGGAAGTCTGTAAGTTGAAAAATAAATTCTCATATAATTGTTAAAAATTATTTCTTAAGAAAAGAACCTTCGAAACTGTCTCCCAAAAGAAAAAGAAATTAAAACATATGAATTCTAAACGTTCCCAGGATCGCCCTAAAAAAGCCCCTGGGGCGTAAACACTTTTTGACCTGGGAAACATTTAAATTCATATTTTAATTTAGAAGTTTTCTTTTGGGAGACAGTTCGAAGGTTCTTTTCTTAAGAATAATTTTTAACAATTATATAAGAATTTATTTTTCAACTTACAGACTTCCCTAGGCTTAGGGGGAATATTTTTCTTTTAACAATTAAACACACTTTTCTTTTCACAATCTTTAGCTAAAAAAAAAAAAGTAAGGAAAAAGACGAAAACAAGATAAAGAGAAAAAAGGATTAAATTGTTTTGTACTCCTCCCCCGCACGGCCCGTCGAGTCAGTCTCGGGCAAGACACTCATAGATAAAGATGTTAATTTAATTTTTTTGTATTTTTTTTCCCGAGCTAAAGATTGTGAAAAGAAAAGTGTGTTTAATTGTTAAAAGAAAAAATATTCCACCCTAAGGCCTAGGGAAGTCTGTAAGTTGAAAAATAAATTCTCATATAATTGTTAAAAATTATTTCTTAAGAAAAGAACCTTCGAAACTGTCTCCCAAAAGAAAAGGAAATTAAAACATATGAATTCTAAACGTTCCCAGGATCGCCCTAAAAAAGCCCCTGGGGCGTAAGCATGGTCCTCCGGCCTGGGATGAAGTTTTGAAGTTTCTTTTTTCGTTATTTGTTGAGTTTTTTCTCTTCAAAAATTTTCATATTTTCTGTCCTTGTCTTTCGCCCATGGTTGAGCATGCCTAAACTCGTTTATGCTTCTGCAAGTCATGATTCTAGATTTTCAAAATGTGATTTTTTAATCTATTTTTTTATTTATATTTATTCAAATTGCATGCTCTTAATTTAAAATTGTTTATTTCTTAAGATAATTTAAAGTTAATCTTCTAACGCAAAAGAGCCATTTTTTTTTTTTGGCTCAAAATTTATTCTTTACTAGTTTATTTTTTAATTATTCATTGTGTAGCTTAGTTTAATGCTCTTAATTTAAAATTGTTTATTTATTAAGATCATTTAAAGTTAATCTTTAATTGCAAAAGAGCTATTTTTAGTCTCAAAATTTATCTTTAAAACTTTATTCGTTAATTATTCGTTGTGTGTTCATTCCTAATTCTTTAATTATTTAATTAAATTATTTATTTAATTTATTATTTATTTGCATGTTATTCACTTTTAGAGATTATTTAGCGCTTTAATTACTCAATTTTGTGATACTTGGCCACAACTTACCCTATAAAAAAAAAAAAAATTCTGGAAATTATGGAGGGGGCTGATCAATTAAAATTCAAGAAGCTGAATTCTCTTTTGGCTCAATATGCCACCGACATCGATGAAACATACAACCTCGCGGTGTCATCGAGGGATGAGAGGTCAGCAAAGTTATTCAAGGTGAGAGCTTCGAAACTTGATTCAGTATTTGAAAAATTCATCGCTGCCTTGGGAGAAGCCCAATCCTTGGCTGAATATTTAAAATTAGAAGAAGATGAGTCTCGATTAAAACAATTAGCTGATGAAATTCGAACTCGATATTATGAAATTTTAACCGAAGACGTCGTTGCAACGGGATCTCAGGACAATTCTCATCAAACATCGGTGCCATTGGGGCATTCATCCATAAGTTATCCAAATCAATCTTTTTCGCTGAAGATTAAGCTCCCGACGATTCAGTTACCTAATTTTGATGGCGATATATCAAAGTGGGTCTCCTTTAAGGATACGTATATGTCTTTAATTCATGACAATACGGATCTGACATCGATTCAAAAATTCCATTATTTGAAATCCTCGCTGAAAGGTGCTGCGTTGCAAACGATCTCGTCGATTCCCATTCAAGAAGACACTTACACTCAAGCGTGGGAATTTCTATGCAGAAAATTCGATAATCACGTCTTCAGGCGAATCATTATTTAATGAAAATCCTAAATTATAAGCCGATTCAACATGCTTCATCCGCCACCTTGAATCAATTCGCAGAAGTATTTATGGAAAGCGCTACAAGCCTGCGTAACCTGTGCCTGGAAGATTTAGACGGATTTATTCTTTATACCTTAGGATTAAGATGCTTAGATTCAAAAACCAGAGAGAAATTCGAAGCGGAAAGCGCTCAAAAACCCGAAATTCCTAAATTTGAGGACTTTGATGATTTCATCCATCGCCAATGTCAACAAATTCAAGCTGAAATGTTAGTATCCAGACCAGAACAGCAATCAACCGTTGCTTCCAGACACACAGCGGCTACAAACGCTAAGCCGAAGCAAACTGTTCTTCTCGCATCTGACACGAATTCGTCGGCATCTAAATGCCCTTTATGTCCGAGAACTCACAAAATTTATTACTGCCTTGATTTTAAAGCCAAGACACCATCCGAAAGGCAAAAGATAGTCAGTCAAAATCGTTTATGTTTTAATTGTCTTACTCCATCGCACACAGCTTCGAGCTGTCTGTCAAGTCGTAAGTGCGATCATTGTCAGAAGAGACATCACAGCTTACTTCATCAATCGTCACAAAATTTGACAACGCCTAAAACTCAAAACGAAAAAACCATCGCAGCAAGCTCAGAATCAAAAAGAATAGATCATGCCACGACTTCCAGCGTAAATAAATCAAAACCTTCGGAAAAGGAACGGGATCTTGTCGTTAATTCAGCGTTTGATGGCGACATATCAGTTCTTTTAGGGACCGCCCAAGTCAGAATCAAAGACAACGAAAGTGAACTTCAAAATATCCGTGTTCTCGTAGACAGTGGTTCGCAAAGATCCTTCATCACCAACGCGTTGTGCAACAAGCTCGGGTTAGCAAAAGAGACGAACACTCAAATTCTTAAAGGATTTTCCGATAGCGTCATCCAAGGAGGAAATTTCAAGCAACATGCATCTTACAATCTCGATATCATGGATACAATCAGCTAAAAACTAGCGCAATCATCGTTAATCGTATCACCAATCGTCTTCCTTTAAGTCCTATTCCAAAACGTATCGTTGAGAAGTTTGCTCATCTGGAGCTGGCTGATCCGGAGTTTCAAAAACCTCGAGACGTGGATTTTCTCTAGGTGCAGATTTATTTCCAAAGATTTTAACCGATAAAGGCACTTTAAACGAAGATGGGTATCCTAGTGCTCTCCATACAATATTTGGTTGGCTTATTCTCGGCCCTTACGAAACAAAAGATCCTTCAACTCACGGACGGGCTTTCCATGTTTCATCTCATCCAGAGTCTTTAGAAAGTTTGCTCACCAAATTTTGGGAAATTGAGTCTGTAGCTCCGTCGATGTCAATATACAGAAGAAGAAGAAACGTGTGAAGAACACTTTAAAAAGACACATTCTCGAGATCCAACCGGTCGTTATGAAGTGAGATTGCCGTTTTCCTCCAACCCTATGCCTGACTTGTCAGATTCAAAGAAATAGCATTAAGACGTTTTATGAATCTAGAAAATAAATTAGAAAAACGTCCCGAGTTGAAAACGGAATATTCAAAGATAATAAAAAGTATGAAGAACTAAATTACATCTCGAAATCCAACTGCCAGGGAAATATTTCCTCCCCCACCACTGTGTGGTAAGAGACTCGACTTCCACGAAGGTCCGAATTGTTTTCGATGGGTCGTCATCTTCAAGAAACGGATCCTTAAACGCACATCTGTGGACAGGACCTAAGCTCCAATTGGATATTCGACATGTACTTCTTCGCTTCCGAACATTCGTCGTCGCGTTCACCGCCGACATCACTCAGATGTACTTGCAGATCAAGGTTTATCCTGATGATTGCTCCTATCAGCATTTTTTCTACCGATTTAACCCATCCGATGCGATTCAGGAATACGCTTTAAATCGAGTCACATTTGGATTGTCTTCATCTCCATACTTAGCCATCCGAGTACTCCGTCAATTAGTATCAGACGAAGGAGTCCATTTCAAATACGGCTCAAAAATCCTAGAAAAAAATACTTACGATGATGTATTAGCCGGTGCCGAAACTGAAGAAGAGGCGATCGAAGCTCAAGGTCAATTAATCGAATTACTAAAAAGAGGAGGATTCGAACTCAAAAAATGGACGAGTAATTCTGAAAGTCTACTAAAAATCGTTCCTAAAATTCAAGAAAAAACTAACCTTCCATCCGAAAGTTCCTCCATAAAAATTTTGGGGCTCCAATGGGACCCAACAGGAGACTGTTTATCCTTCGACATTCGTAAATTGGAAGTTGTCTTCACCAAGAGAGGGATTTTATCCGCAATCGCCAGAATGTATGATCCTTTGGGATACTTGGCACCCGTACTATTTAAAGCAAAGACTATATTACAGAACTTATGGAAGTTAAACATCGACTGGGACACGCCCTTGGCCTCTGAAGAAGAACGCTCCTGCGAGGAATTCTTCGGAACTCTACCCGTTCTATCAAAAGTGAGCATTCCGCGGTGCATCCTACCAAGGAAGGCTGAGTCTATTCAAGTAATCGGTTTCGCAGACGCTTCAAGCTTAGGGTATGCCGCCGTGGTATATCTAAGAATTAAATTCGAAAATCAAGAAATTGCCACCTCCTTAATCATCGCAAAAACCCGGCTTGCACCTTTAAAAACTATGAGTATCCCAAGACTCGAATTGTGCGCTGCACTTTTATTAGTTCAAACCTTAGAGTCGATTCAATCCTTTAGATGAACTTAACGTTAAAGAAACTTACTTGTTTTCAGACTCGACGATCGTACTCGCTTGGTTGAAGCTTCCTCCGAGCAAACTTCAGACATTCGTCGCAAATCGTGTGGTTTACATCACAGATGCTTATCCAGCCTCATTGTGGCACCATGTGGAATCTCATCACAACGCAGCCGACTCAGCATCCCGCGGAATATCTCCAAATCAGCTTCTGGAGTTGAATCAATGGTGGTTCGGTCCATCGTGGTTGTCGTCGTCAGTTGAATCTTGGCCAATATCTTCGAAGAATGTAGAGAAAAGGGTCGAAAATCCCCGAAATTAAATCAGAAACTCCAATCGTTTTAACGAGTCACAGTTCTCCGTTGAAACCAGTTGTCGATTTTTCGAACTTTTCTTCATTCTCAAGACTTGTAAGAATCTACGCCTTTGTTAATCGATTCAAGAATAATTTAAAATTGAAAATCCTGAAGAAACCGATTCAACTTGGAAATCTATCTCTTTCAGAAATTCGTGAAGCCACCCAGGATTAATAAGAATAGACCAGCAATCGTATTTTTCACGGGAATGTCTGCATAATGAATTTCTATAAAAGTCTCAATCCTTTCATCGACAAAAATGGACTCGTCAGGGTGGGCGGTCGGCTATCTCGATCTCAGGACTTGTCTTACGATGAAAATCCAATTCTTTTGAGCAGTAAGTCTCATCTCACGTCCCTCATCATTGATTATTTTCACTCAGCCTACCTTCACGCAGGCCCAAGATTATTGCAGTCGCTTTTGTCTCGAAAATTTTGGATATTGTCTGGACGTCGTTTAATTAGAAAAAGAACCCATCTGTGCCTCAGATGCCATCGTTTAAAGGCCAAGCCATACACCACAATAATGTCGGATTTGCCATCTTCAAGACTCGCGATGGGCGTTGTCTTTCGTAACGTCGGCGTCGATTATGCAGGGCCCTTCTCCGTCAAGGAGTCATTAATCAGACGCTCCATCATCCATAAGTCATATCTATGTCTTTTTGTCTGCTTGAGCACTAAAGCAGTTCATTTCGAAATCGTATCTAATCTAACAACCGATAATTTTTTAGCAGCGCTAGAGCGGTTCATCGCCCGACGAGGGTTGCCTGAATTGATTTTATCCGACAATGGAACCAACTTCGTAGGTGCAAGCCGCGAATTGAAAGAACTTAACGAATGGTTAAACAAAAAGTCAACCAACGATCAAATCGAATCGGCTCTAAATACGAAAGGAATAAAATGGAGATTCAACCCACCTCTGGCGCCTCACTTTGGAGGCGTTTGGGAGGCGGGCGTTAAGTCTTTTAAATACCACTTAAAGAGAGGGTGGGAACCAATATTCTGACATTCGAGGAATTCGTCACGTTGTCCACAAAATTGAATCAGTTTTGAATTCCAGACCTTTGTATGATATTTCAACCGGCAATCCTAACACATACGAAGTCCTTACTCCAGGCCATTTCCTTATAGGCCGACCATTAGTAGCCCTACCTGAGTCTGATTTATCCGAAGTTAATGAACATCGAGTTAAGAATAAATACTTTAATTTTTCATTTCAAGTTTGGACTAAAAATTCGACTAAAAGGTCCGTTTTTAAGCCTGAAGACTCCCACTTCGAGATAAATGATTCAATGCTTACTGTCCGTCTTTGTCCTCAGGCGATATGACAGATGAGGGTAGGCTTAAAGGGAGAACATTATTCATCCTTTTGTGAAATCGTGTTTAATGAAAACCATAAATGTTTCCTCAAAAAGACAATTCCAACATGGCCACCTTGATAGAAACAAAAACTAGGCCAGGGTTTCTTATTGTTCACCCTAACAGCTCTGATTTACTTAATAAATGAAAAGAAGAAATTTTAATTACTTTTCTTATAAGAATTAATTAAAAAAAGTCAGGTGTCAATCTTGTCTATGCTAAGCTTGTTGATTTAGGTTTCGATAAAATTCAATTATTTTCTATCTTGATTTATTATCTTTATCTATAAGATTCTACATATTTAAAGGGTTATTAGAATTTTAAATAAGGATTAATAAGCCCACACGGGTATGAAGAAAGTTTGGCCTTTACAGTAACAAATAAAATGTTTTCATCTGGTTGTGAATTAAACAAAGTTTTGACGGGGGTGAAATTACTTCACGAAAAAAAAGTCCCGGAACTTTCTCAACGGATGAAAAAAAAAGGAAATAATTTTATATCCACATTAATCGTAATTTGGCAAGGAAAAAGCATTCAGCAAAAAGTGAGGCGTTTAGAGGGACCTAAAGACTGCAAATCATGACAATAAAATTTTTTAAAAAAATTGAAGGTGTCTGTTTCATAATGTTTAAGGATGTTAATGTTAAAAAAAATTAAAAATCATAACGAAGATTAATTATTTTGGTATTTTATCGCTTTTTAAAATCCCGATGACAATGAAGTTTGCGTTGTGTAACGATCGCGAGAGGGGAAATTATGCAAAGTATTTCGGCCACCTGTAGGAGTTTTTTCCGCCCAGTCGCCGTTGTGTCCGGTCTGACCCATTTGACGTACCGAGATGGAAAATGGCGTGGAAGAAAGCGTTTAGGAATCTAAAAAAAGGAAAAAAACTTCCCGTTCAACCACACCCATTTTATGCATATAAAGCCTTGTTTTAATCAATCCAAGATTGGAATACCTGACGGTTTAATTTAATTCAGAGAATTTCGTTAAATAGTCAAAAGATAAAATTGGTTTGAGGAAACTCAACTGAAAACTCCCTGGATCGGTCAAGTGTTTTTTAGCTTTATTGAGGTGGAAGGAAGGTTGATAGATAGACAACAGGGAAACCAATTGATCTTTTTTTTTTCTCCCTTCACCGGAAAATACCCCATAATATGTCATGGTGAAAAAACTTCAGAGATAATTGTGTCCGTATTTCAGTTAATTTTGAATAATCTGTCCAGTCTCTTCAATAAAAATGGGTTAAATGGCTGAGATGACTGAGCCTCAATCTACTCAGGGGTTTTCGTTTTTTTCAAAAAGTCTCTCGATTCAGATTTTTTCTCCGCCGGGTTTCCCTTTAAAAAAATCCTGGAGGCACTGAAAAGTGAAATATGGAAAACGCGTTTTAAAGACTGTTTGATTTATACATAAGGCCATTTATGAACTTGTAAATAGGTTAAAAGTCTTAGCCCACGTTAATTTTCAATGAGATTGCCCTGAGGAGATCTAGTCTATCACAATTTATCAGTAAAAACCTTCGGTGGTATCTCTTTTTTATGAATTTAAATCTCACTTCCCACTCGTTGATCATAATAATTTATTTCCTTTTAATGATTATTTGAAATGATATAGAACGAGGGCCTTTTTTAAAAAAAAAGCTGATAAAAAATTTACGCCTATTTTGAGAAAGTCGTTACATCGGGGAGTGGTCATGTAATTTGCATGTTTGTTTTTTCTTTCCCCCTCCCTTTTTATACGAGTACATTGTTCTCATAAGGGTATTGTTAGCTTCTGTTCAAATGTCAAATAGCTTTGTTTCAATTTTAGAACTGTATATTAAATTTAGCTTTGTTATTATCAAATAAAGCATTTTAAAATTTTAAGATAAAATCTATTTAATTTTTTTTACCGATGTTAATAAATGATGAAATTTTTTTTAGGAGGAAATTGGAAGTTCATTTTCAGCAAGATTGTTTTTATCGACTTTCTATGTTGGATTTAATCAAGAGTAAATTTTTTCATGAGGTAAAGAAACATATAGAAAATGACGATATTTAATTAAAAAAACGTCCTTGAGCTTTAACTTGGTCTCACCATCGACAGAATTAGGCGATGACTAATCCGAGAGGTAAAATTCACTTAGCTCGTCCTCAACGTTTTATAAAAAAACCCAAAAAACGAAAGTTTTAAAATTAATTTTTTTTTTGTTTGGCTTAAAGTTTGTTTTTTTAAGCGAAGGTGTGGAGAAGATGGTGAAAACAATTTTTTTCATCTCAGGGGTAACTTTATCTTCTGGTAAAAGTTCCCTTTTGAAATATAACGTTCCGAGGTGGTAAAAAAATCATATTTTTAGACGTAGGACACGAAGTACGAAAAATTTCTTTGACATGCATCATATTAATATTACAAGACTTTTAAAACAAAATATTTCTCCTTTTGAGCTTTCTATATCATTTTTTTATGCTTTTATGTTTAAACTTTTTTTTCTTGTACATTTATTCCTATGGAATATTTTTTTATAAGATAAAATCAATAAAAGAACAAAAGTTCAATAAAGAAGACTTTTAAAAGATTTGAATATTCTCTTTCAGGTAATTTTTGTTTGTTTTCGTGCGCACTAAGGGTGGGGATTTACATCTAAAGGTAAGAAAGAAAACTTTTCCTCATAAATAAATTCTGGAAGTTCAAGATTCTTTTGATTTTTTTCACTCTCTCTTCAAGCCCATTGAACTCGAAATTTTCTGGTCTAGGGTCGTTTTTCATTTTGTAACGACTTTCCTATTTGAGAGAAGCAGGTGAAAAGCGTTTGATAAATTAGACCTCCGGGCTATTTCTTACAAAATAGAAAAAAAAGGAAAAGAGGGAAACGTTTTAAAATTACCTGCACGGAAATCTGTCCGCATCCGTCGCACCTTGAAGCGAACTGGGCGTCGTAGTTGCCGCAGTAAATCTTGTCCGCTTTACTCCCGAACTGCTTGTCGACGAGAGATACGCGACATTTGTTGCAGAAGAAACACGCTTCATGCCAGTGCTTGTCTTTATAAGAAAGATCCTGAAAAAAAGAAGAAAAAATTAACGGCGTTTAGATATACTAAACCCGCAATGTCAAAAAACTTTGCGTTTTAGTCTAACCTCCACTCTCCATTTTTCATTTTTATAAAATTTTTAGTAGCTATTCCGACTTTTTAATTACGGGGACCGCACAAACTGAAATTTTAATGTTTTAAATTAAATATGAAAATTATAAAGTATTAAACTCATGGACAATTAATTGTTTGACCTTTTCAGTAGTGAAAATAATTTTTTCTTTAGGATAAATTTTTTTATTAGCTCTGTTTTTCTTTGTTAAACTCTTTATTTTTAACCTTGGTTTAAAAAAATGGATTTTTTTAGTGAGGAATGGGGTTAAACGGTTTTACGACGTACGTAAAACGCTCGTAAGAGGTTATATCAAAGGTAATATTACTCTTAATTTAAACGTTTAGAAAAAGAGGGAGAAATAAAACGGCTTTTTAGGGCTCCAAATGCTAATAACGCGATACAGATATGTAATGCGGGTTCTTTCGCCTTGATTTATAAGTAAAAAAATGGACCACCCTTAATTTTTTAATTTGTTCAATTTAACTGTTGATTTAAAATAACAGTTTATTTAAGTATTGATAAACGTTTAATGAACCATCTAAGCCAGAAGGGAGCTTCACAATGGGTTTTATAAAGAAAAAAAATCGCTTGAGACAAACTTCTTAAACTATCAGATGCAGTGATTGATTCTACTTCTTCTCTATCTAAAGACCCTGTTCAATTTTTAACCTACCTTTTAATAATGGACAAACGATCTATTTTAAGGTATTCTCGATTATTGAACAAATCGATTAGTGCAACTTTCCGTAACGGGGTAAGGACGGAAAATCGTGGATTTCATGAGTATTTGAAAATTTCTATTTCGTACTTACTTTCGAATCGATTCCGATGGTCTTGTTGCACTCGTCGCAAGTGTTCGCGAAAACACTCGTAGCATTTAATGCAGTACGGATGGTCGTCTCTGAGAACGTAACGCTGGCCGGTCAAAGACTCATCGCACTGCCAACAGCAGAAGTGGCCAGAATGCCAATCCTTCGACATCGCCTTCGTGTACTCTCCACTGAAAATCAACTGTAAACACAAATACAAAATTTTTTAAAAAATTTCATTCACCTTTTAAAAATACTTTATTTGCATGGATGAGTGATAAGATAATAAACCACAATAAAGGCCCTTACTCTTAAATAATTTTTCAAAAATCAAGTCATCTTTTTTAAAAAAACATTGCTTATAAGAAATCTCTTTTTTATTAAAATCTCGCCAGATTCCGCGATTGAAGGATCAATAATATATTTTTTCAAAACTTCATTAAAGTTCCTGTTAAAAGTTTATGCGTCGACCTATTCAAACAATCGATTCACACAGAAATTTACACTGCGCCAATATCATGCGGCGTTCAGTATGCCTAACAAAAGGAGGCCTAATGTCGTTGGTAGCAGGTATTTGTCGCTGGATCGTTTATTCAACTGGAACAGTTATTTCATTATTAAAAATAAAGTTTCTTTAGTTCGCGATTAATTAATAAGGCCGCCATGGCAATATGGTGAGAACCCTCAACCCTCTTGAACCTTGGGACAAGCCTAATAGAAACAAGCCCTAAAATCCCGTAAAAATGGCGATAGAATTGAGGTAAAATCAAAGGATCGAAAAAACTAAAAATCTGAGGTTTTTGGGTCGATCAGTCAAGGAAAACTCTAAAAAATCATGTTAAAATGTACTTCTCAGGCAAAAGAACGTGAAAAAACGCCAAAAAATTTGGTAAGGAAGTTTCTCGGGCAAAATACAATTTAAAAAATCTACCAAAAACTTCTAAAAGTTATTTGGAGCAAAAGACGCTTTAACGCCCAAAACGCGAAAGAAGCGTTTTATGACCAAAAGAATGTAGAAAGCCTAAAAAATGGAGGTTTTTGGCAGCGCGAGTAAACATCTGGGTAACTAGAGTTTATTTAAATCCTGAATGTGGTTGATGAAACCGGTTATAAAGCTAAAAAAAATTTATAGAGCTTGAAATCGATCGTCTCCAATCTTGAAGGTCGATAGTTTGGTTGGCCTTTTGGATTTGGGTCAAATTCAAATTTGAAGCTACCCTGTATCTTTTTTCCCTTTAAAAGGAATCTTCTTACAAGTTGACTTACCCTACGAGAAGGTTTTTAAAATATACAACCAAGATTACATCCCACAGCAGCAATAAAAAGGGGATGAGTTTTTTTCCCCTTTTCACCTGTTGCCCTTTCGCTTTAATTCGACCCGAGTATTCCCTAGTACATCTCACATAGATAACCCTGAATCAATACCAAAAAAGTTCTTTTAACCCTCTTAAAAAAACCCTCTTTTTGATGTAAAAGAACAAAAGGGAACCGGGCTAATAATTAGGGTGGAAAGTCAACTTGGTCGAATGCTCAACGGCAGAGGGTAAAATGACACCTTTTGAGTCATTAGTGGCCTCCACCCTACGCTTTTAACAGAGGAAAAGGTCATAGGCTTTTAACCCTAATACTCTAAATCAACCCCTATCTCTTTATCTATTTACCTTAAACAATTTAGTATTTCCTTTTAGTCTCCCTATTTCTAATAAGAAAGATTAAAATAAGTTGTAGGATTCGGTAAAAACTTAACAAAAATTGACGAGGGAAAAAACATACATCGAGGGTTTCGCAATATTGCTCTTTCTCAAAGAAAGTTTATTGTATTACTCTCTACGTCCGGTTTTCGGGAGAGGGGTTTTCAGGCCCCGTAGAGAATTTTTTTACAGAACCTTCTTTATTTTCAACGAGAGCTTTTTTGAAATTTTAAAAAATGGCCAGAAATCTTGATTTTTTAAAAGTTTTTGCATCCGTACCAACTAATTAGTCAACTCGTAACTTGAGGAGCAATTTTAATTCTTTTTAAAATTATTTTCGAAACAAAATAATGAGAGAAAGATTGAAAAAACAGACAATCAAAACTTTCGACAAGTTGGTGGAAAACGTGTTCGTGACAACTCATCACGTTATCTACTTGACACATGCTCTTTAGCCAAAGACGGTTTCAAGCATCCTCAAGTTATGGATTTAACTTTAATCTCTTTAGGAGGAATTTAAAGATAAAATGAAGGGTGAAAAGAAGTTTTATTTTGTCATTATAATCGAATGAGGAAAAGTGAGGGGGTCCCTTTTATGTTTACTTCCACATCAACGGAGTCGAGAGGGAATTTGAGATTGCCGCTAGAGGTTTTGTCTTTTGCATAATTCATAGCTCTACCCCTCCCCTTCTCACGACTCTTTCGCCTTATTAATTTTCTATTTTGACCAAAATTGATGTATCAGATTTTTATTTTTATCTCATTTTTTATTCCTAAAATAAATCTTGTTTTTTCATAAGAAAATGCAAAGTATTTCTAATCCTATCTTTTAGTCTACAAAACCTAAAAAAAAACTGACTCTGAGGTTTTTGAATAATTGAATGATAAAAAAGTTCATTATAAAGGCAGAAACCTATTATTCTAATCAAACGTAAAAAATCGTTTTTTTTTTAAACAACTGAGGCATAATCGGAAACAGTTGTGTTATATTCGATTCCATTTCTATCCGAGAATAAATTTAATTATTTTAAATGATCAGATTACAATTGAAACGTTGATCAAAGGTGACAAATTACATTTTCGAAATCTAAATGAAAATTTTTTTGACTTCGTCAAATTCTGCACAAAAAAATGATATCGGCACTCAAGAATTTTTAGGCCCCCACGGCCAAAAGAACCAGGTATTCTTCGTCTTTTTACTGAACTTTAAAATTCTTAAATTTAGAATCAGAATTTTTGGGCATTTTTCACAGTATTTTGCACAAGAACACCATTTCTGGTCTTCAATGGTTTTTTTTTTTTTGGGGGGGGGGGGGGGGTTTAGTACAAAAGCACCAATTTTCAAAAGGTTTTTAGGCAGTTTTTGACGTCTTTTGCCCGAAAAACTTTATTTTTTTTTTTTTTTTAACCATATTGAAGAATAAAGTCGACGAAAATTGGTTCCCGGAGAGATAAACTGTGAATTAATGAAGAGAAAAGATTTTTTTCACTGTTTACGTCAGTCCGAAAAAACTGAAAGCGTTTCCTAAAATAAGGCAGCTTCAGTGAAAAGCGAAGTCGTGAACTCTTCGGTAATTTAGATCCCGAGAAAGTCTCATCAAAATCTTCCGGAAATTATGGTTTCCGGAATCACTTTTTTTTGTTCTAGAAAGCACGACTATCCTGAGAACTTTTTCCGTGTAAAATTTTGAATCTTAATTTTTTACAGGTAGTAAAAAAATGAGAAGATAAAACTCGTAAAAAGGGTTCGAAATTTATGATGTTTACATTTTGAAAATTTGGTAATAAGGGAAGAGAAGATAAACGGGTGGGCCAGAAAATTACCCAAGATTGTATCAGGAAAAGTAAATCATTCATGACCTTGACCTTAATGGAATTAACTTTTTGCCGCAGTTTCGTAAAAAAAAATGAGAGACAAATCGCTTTTGAAATTGAGGAACGAAAGAATCCGTGTATTCGTCATTATTTCCATAAAAGGATCTCTTGGATTAGCAAGGGCGTCCTTGTCTTTTAATGCCGTTTCACTTTCACTCGCCGCCCGCGGGAAATGGGTTAAAACAGGTCTCCAGCTGACAATATGCGTTCTCGAAAATCCCGAATAAACGACTCCCCAGACGTTAGATTCTCGGAAAGTTTTAGCCCATACGACAACACCTACGTTTTCCGAGAACCTTTATGGTTTTAACCCTAAATAACTTGGGATTTTCAATAGAACTTTTATATCATAAAAATAACCTGGAAGGGTAAAGAATTATGTTTACTCTATAGGTTCAGATGTATAAAGTTGACTGACCTCTGCGTTATATTGGTCTTCGACCACCCGTTAATACAACCCCGTCACTTACTCTTTTCCTAATACAAACCCTCTCAACCTCTTACAAAAATAAATAAATTATCGCTATTTTAGAAGAAAAACGTTAAGATAAATAAGAAAAACCTCGGGTCAGAACCCGACTTTTTTTTCTCTTTTTTTAAATTGAATTGTTGCGAGTGGTTTTGAAGGGTTAAACCGCACTCAGAATATAAGTGAGCACGTTGATTTCGAGAGAGAAAGTCGATTATTGGAAGTGTCGTCGGCCATCAAGCGTACTCGTTAATCCGTCCACAATGTCAAGGGCGTCTCGCGAAACGACCGATAAAAGATGATCCTCTAAACACCCTCTTCACCTCAAAACCATTAGACGGTTTTTTACACCAGAAAGAAATTTTTTCCCGAGGTATTTTAGACTAATTCTTCGAGGGTCGCTTTCGTGATAAGAACTCATTTGCTGGCCAATTACATTTTGAGGAAAAGGCACCACCCCGAGAGGGTTCCGGACCCATTTTACAAATTAAACACTTTCGAACGTTTTAAACCATGATTCGTGTTAATTAACGGAGTTTAGATAGAAAAAATTTAAACTTTATGAGATGGGTCAATTAAAATTGTCCACCTGAAAAGGCATATTCGACGAAAACGGTCGTGAAAATCACTTTTTTCATACTCTCCCTCATTAACTTTATTCAATATATAAAAAATTGATAACCAACACATTTATTTTAAGATTTTATAAAAATCAGGTGGTGAAAGGTTCTTAAAATATAGGGCAACAAGTCTTAAAAACTGGAAAAAACCCTCCAGACGTTAAACAAGAACCCCATCAATTTGTTTTCTATTTTTAAACCCTTTTTTTCAAGTTATTTGGAGATGGATCAGTTTTCGTTACCAAAACAGATCGGGGTCATTAAAAAGTACATATTTACCCAAGGAAAAAGAAAATAATGGCCGTGCGATAGCAGGGATTATAGGTAGATTTATTTTCTTACGCTGTACGAAAAAGCGCTTTTAGATAGATTTCGAGAAATGAACTCTAAAAGAATACCTAGAATGTTATTTGATCTCAGAAAAACATTTTATTTAAACATAAAAAAATGCCTTGAAATTTGTCAAGGTAGAAGGTTCATCGAATCGGATCAAAAGGTGGCCGATAGCCAGGATTTTGTACAGTATTACCAACGAAAACTAAAAAAAACCTCATTTTCTCAGAAAATTACTCGTTCACGAATTATTTAAACAAGTTTTGTTTAAAGTTGTCATAACCGAAGGGTCCTAGCTTGTATAAACCCAAGGATTTCTTCTAATCCTGCTAATATTCTACCGGAGTCTGAATCGGTGCCGTTGAAGAACTAATCCTATTTTATACCCCAGGACCTAAACCCTTTTTCAAACATTAATCGTTGGTTCATAAAAGGAGAAATAAGGGTAAAAAAAATTCTCCCGCTTTTCCGGGGAGATTTTCTTAGGCGAAAAACCTTGAACTTGTAATAAATTTCAAGAATGGCTTATCTTCTGTAAATCTGATTGCTATCCGTCTTTTTCGATCACATTGTTCTTTTAAGCAATATCCTTTTTCCGGCGGCGAAAAAAAGAAGAATGTGACATCGTTTGTATTTTTTTCTAATACGTCGAGGGTGACATCTCATTGTCAACTCGAAATTGCCCAATAATTTTATAAATCGGTTCAGATTCTTGCTCTAAACTCAAAAAACGATGGCCAGGGTTCAATCCTTGGGCTGTGCAGGTTTTTTTTTTCTTCCAAAAAAAGATTCACAAGCTTTAAAGTCGTTTTTAAATAATAACGTCATCTTTTAGGGTTGAAAAAAATTTTAATTAAACAAAAAAAGGGTTATCTTCTTTTAATTTTAAAACTTAAAAAAAAATTGCTTTGTGGAATTTTATTTAAAAAATTCCAATTTTATACAATGTTCTTTTTAAACGAGTACAGAAATGGGGTGAAAAAGTTCTTAATGGAGTACACGGCCAGTTTGATTAAATGAATGGTCTTTTACGATCCGCTTTATTAACCCGATAATAGAAATTTTTTTTAATATTCTTCATTTCTTTCTCGGAAATAAAATTAAAAAAAGCGCACATAATTATGCTCGA
>JACGAQ010002542.1:0-39610 GCA_014119065.1 Orius insidiosus
ATAGTCAACTCAACTTGAAATTTTGTGCAGATTACGAATCTGAAGTAAAAAGGGGTTCTCATTTGAAATAGCTAAATAAGTTGGGGGCACCCGTATATCCAAAAACATATTAAACTAAACCATAAAATTCTTCGATTTAAATAAAGGGGGGTTTACATTCAACTTTATTTTTTTCATAAAACCACTTTTTAACGCTTTCCCAGCCGTATGCCATGTGTTTCCCGACACCCCATACAGGAAGAATTATATAAATTGTTTTTACCATCTTTAAAGCTTCTAAAAGTCCTTGGCTAATGCATTCTTTCATAACTAGGGAACTGGTGTGCTTGAAAATATTATGCCAAGTGTCTTTTTTTTGTTTCCCTTCAATCAAATACAGCATTTTTGTGTGGTGAGGCTAAAAATTAAAGTAAATGTTAGTATATCTCAGATCTAGTAAGTAAAGGTATCCTCACCTTGATTAAATTATTGTCTATAAGTTTGTTGAACGTTTCTTTGGCTGAATAACTCTCAGAGTTGAGAATTAGAATAAGGAGAACCTTATTTTGAAAAGGGATGTCATCTTTACATTTTAAAAAGAAACTGTACATAAATGAGAAATCAATGCTTGATCTTTCCCATTTTGTACTGAGAAGGTTCAAGCAGATGTCAGTGAGGGGTTCGTTTTCTGGGTCGAAATATTCGAAATCGTCATCCATGGCCTCTTTTATGTACATGACGAGGGCTCGATGAAGAGACGAATAATTCTCATGCTGAGGAGTATTCGCTGTACCTTTTTCAATTAATTTTGAACAATGTAATACAGTATTCTTTTCTTAATTCCATCAAGAGATGAAGCCAGCAGCACTCTAAATATTTTTAAAAAAATTAAAATGTTTTAATCTACTACTGATTATACCTGATATAACATCACGGGTTCATAATTTTCGCTAGTCGGATCTACTACATTATCACAGCATGATAGGAGGGCGCAGTCAAAATATTCCAAATTATAATAGGAGAGTGACCTAAAAAATTAAGAATTCAATAAAAGATTTGAGATGTCCAACTCACTCGAGAGCTTGTTTAGATGCGGGAGTATCACAGACTATTAACTTCCACAAAACATAAACAGATTTTGATATCAAAGCAAAATGTTGCCGACTGAATGCATGAAGATAAACTATATCAGGAACCAAAGACAAAAAACGGCAAAGGCTAAATCAAATAAATTAACACATGAATAAAAATATAAAATATGAAACCTTTTGAAAACGCAGTCTTCATTGATATTAATAGCTATTTGGACAATTTCTCCACAAATGGGAATCAAAATCAATCTTTCCACTGAGCAAAAAGTTTTGAGGCAATCGATTATAGCACTGATGACATACGTCGCAGAAGGTTGATGGAGCCATTTATTCAAAAGAGCATTGAGGTGAATTAAAAACTGTTTACAATCAAATTTATAGCTAAAAAAAACACATTTACTACAGCAGGGCATTCAAAGGAATGTAAAAAAAAATTTGTTTTTTGGAAAAGCATTTTGTTGACACTAAAAAAAGTACTAGTTTGAAGAGCTTCCAACGAAAACTTCCTTAAAGAGCAGTAAAAATTCAGAGGGGGAAGTATTTGGGGGGGGGGATAACTGAGGGGGAATTATTAGGAGGGGAAGTACAAACTTGAGCCCATAAAAGCAAAAATTATAATTTACTTACTTCAACAGTATAAATTTGTTCATCAACATAAGATATCCGATGACATACTCCTTAGAATCTACATCGACAATTGAGTCATCCATCTTTATATTATCGAGGGATTTTAATTGCAAATAGATATTTTCCACAACACCAACTTCATTATTTAAACCATTCGCTCTGATATCTCGGAACAACTTTATTCGAAAATCATCCGCTCCCTAAAATCAAAACAAGGAAAAAAATAATAATCCATAGTAAATTTTTTTTAACCTTATGATCTTTAGTGGATCCGATTTTCATCAAAAGATTGTTTTGCACAGCGGGCTTTTCTTCGATGAAAAATTTTGACCAAGCTGCACAAAGATCTTTTTATCCGTTTTCAAAATGACATTGAGAGCTAAGTCTGAATGTGATTCATTGTAAAACATGATAAAATTAAGGACAGATAAGCAGATCTCGTTGATGTCATCAGAAAAAATCTTTTCTTCTCTAATTCTCGGTTCTCGTTCAGTCTTATGAGAAAAAAAATAGTCGTACGAATCTCTGTCCACTTTTGGAATACAAAAACCGAGAGTCGCATATTTTTCAGCCCACGGTCGTATATAACTAGGATTAGAATGAAATGCATAGAGCAACCTAAAAGTTAAACATTAAAATTGACAAATATGAATGAAAGATGTTCACCTGAGAATTTCAAACGCTTTGTTTAAAGCTGGATATCGCATTATGATAAAATGTAAACTTAAATCACTCAAAACTGGATTCAAAATATCACTTAAATTCTCTATATGATATTCAATTGTTTCTTTGAGGTGGGCGATCGAACTTTTGGAATCAGGAAAGTAGATGTTGTCTCGACAAAAAAAAATTAACTGGACCCTTAAAAGCTGTGCGACTTGTTTGAAAACTGCATTATTTTTTATTATACTTGAGCCTAAAATAAAAATAAAAATTTAAGCTAATTTTTTTTTCTTTACTTACATAAATGGAAGTATTTTGAGGCAATCAAACATGGACAATTCTTTAAATTAAGGGCCAACAACATGCACACAATGGACTGCACCAAATCATCGGCTTTAATAACTTTAGCGAGAAGTTGTTGAAAAATTATTTCCTGGTAAATTCCGTTAAGAGAAAGTTGGACAAAGAGATTTGCAAGAAAAAGAACGGAAAAGTCTTTAAAATGGTCTTTTTCCAAAAGGCTATAAACGTGAGTTAATTTAGGAAAATCGTTGACCTAAAAAACGAATTAATTTAAACAATTTACATAATTCCAGATTGTTACTTTGATCCAAAGCAAAAACCTAAAAATTGAAGTCTCTTCTTTACGTAGAACATCCCAAAAATCGAGGCACTGAAATTTCGTAAAATTGATCTCTTCAAACAGTATTTTCAAAAAAAGTTTTCCATATAAATTCATCCTTAAAAAAAAATATTTATGAAACATAAATAAACTAAATAGTAGCTTACAATACAGACGAATCAATTGTTTGAAAATGATTTAAAAAATGGAAGCCCGAGTTGGGATTTAAATTAATTATGTTTTCAAGTCTTTCAGAAATCGCAGAAAAACAAGCAACAACACTGTCAGGAACTGTTTCATTTTGAGTAGCGTCAACAAAATTTTGCGCTAGATTCGTCAAAATTCCATCCAAAATAAAACTGCAATGACTAAAAAATAAAATTTTAGAAGGCAAATTAAAAATTCAAGATATTTCCTATACCTGAAGGATCCACATGTTATCAATAAATCAAATATCTCCAAATAACGATGGGAGCCTGGTTTGGTTGAATTTTGAAGTTTTAGAATGAAATGGAAAGCATTCATTGACGTTTTCGAATTTTCATGCGTAACGTATGAGGAGAGGGACTTGAAGTATTTATCAAAACCTACAGAAAAGTAAATCATTCCTCCATTAATTTATATTAAATATAATTTTTTAAAATTCGTATAACTACTAAGAAAACTAAAATATGATAAACGAACCATTTGGTCGTTTTCATCGCATGCCAACATTTCTTTTGCTGCTCTCATGTAGATCTGGTTAAGATCCTGTGGAAATTGGAAAATGTTATTAACTTTCAGCAAACTTAAAATATTTCCTTACTGAGATATTGACCTCTGGTAAGGCCTCTTTGAGGCCCCTTTGAGTTGACGACATCGCTAGGAAGTTTTCTAATTTCTAAAACGGGCAGATCACACAAAATTATAAATAATTAATCATAAATAAAAATAATTTTTCTAACTTTAATTATTTACCTTAATAAAAAGCTATTATTGATCAAAAATAATTACGAATCGACTAATTTTGGTATTCAATTTGAAATTGAATTCCACAGATAAGCAGTATCTTTGTAAATAAAAACAACCAAAAGGGAATAAGTTAGGTTGTCTCGTCACTGTTGCTATACTAAATCCTGGTGAGTTAGAGACGTCATAAAATTTGATTCAAATATTGAAAAATTAAAATTTAACTGAAAAGTTTGATCCTAGATCAGAAAATGACCCAAAAAGATAAACTGCAGGCTAAACATGTTTTTTTCAAAGAGAATAATGCTAACGTAAGGAATTTTGACCTAATATTTTACGGAAAGTGCTTTTAAAATTTTTAGGCGGAAAAAAAGGATTTTTTTAATCCTAATTTTAATGTTTCAAAAGAAATTTTATTTTAGGTGGCAAAATAGGACTTGCAGTTTTTCATCTGGGTTGGGGTAAATGATACAGTGTCGTCACAACCTAAAGTATGTAAACTGTCTCTGAAATACACGTTGCGATATTTATAACCTGGTGAATGGTAACCTCGTGGACTATTAGCCCGCGCTTTTTTAAATATACCGGGTGTCCGGAAAAACATGGCATACAGCGTTAAAAAGAGGTTTTATGAAAAAAGTTAAATTTAGTTTGCAAGTTGATTTGACTATTCATAGGAGCATTTTTGACAACTCTAAAAATAGTCAAATTTTAGCGTTTTTTGCGCTAAAATCCGATAAAATTGACCTAAGAGACTCATTTTTTTAAATTCCACTTATTTTTGTCCCAAGAATCCAACTATCACAAATTCTAGCATCTTCGTATTCTGTATTACGAGATATCTTATTTTAGAAACGAAAATTAGCGGTTTCCAAAAGGAAGTTTTCTTTCGGACCATAATTTTTGAAAGAGCGTCTTTTGTAGTTGTGCATCAAAAAGAAAAATTTCGTTAAAAAATCGCAAATTTTCATTTCTTAAGTAAGAAATTTGGGTTCTAACTTGAAAAAGGGTGTTAGCGACGACATCTCGTGATGCAGAATGCGATGATGCTTGAATTTGTGATTGTTGGAATTTTTCGGACAAAAAGAAGTGGAATTAAAAAAGAAACGCGTCTCTTAGGTCAATTTTAACGGATTTTAGCGCAAAAAACGCTAAAATTTGACATTTTTTAAAGTTGTCGAAAATGGTCATATGAATAGTCAAATCAACTTGAAATTTTGCGTAGATTACGAATCTGAAATAAAAAATAGGGGTTCTCATTTGAAATAACGAAGTTAGGTTCTGTTGGGGGCACCCTGTATATCCAAACGCATTTTAAACTCCACCATCAAATTCTTTGATTTAAATAAACGGGGTTTTACTTTTAACTTTTTTTCATAAAACCACTTTTTAACGCTCTCCCAGACGTATGCCACGTGTTTCCGAACACCGTGTATATCAAAAAAATTAATTAAATTAAATCGTAATTATGCAGGTGATTGTACATAATATGGTAATTCCATACATAAGGAATGTTAAATAGCCTCCTTAGGTTGTATTACTATTCGCCTTATTGCTTTCCTCTTTTTTTTGTTTAGCAGTTACCATAGCAACCATAGTTTATTACAAAAATAATATCAGTTTAGTAAGATTCCTGAATGGCTTTAAATCAAAACGAAACGATAAGTGAAAGCAATTTTTACAACCATCTTACTTTGGGCCTTCAAAAAACATTGAGTAAGATTAATTTTTATATTACCTTAAATAAATTCATATAGGTGAAATACCTGGAGTTCAAGATATAAAATTGGAGGGAAGAGAACCATGTGAAAAGGCTGCGATTAACGCATGGGAGCAAAGGCACTCTTGCATTTTGCCTTACGATTTAAAAAATTTCTATTTGTCAACTGACGGTTTTAAATTAAATTGGTCGTCCACGATTGGTGGTGAGATTATTTGAGCAGGCTCGATTTATTTTGATTTAAGGTGAAATTGTTCCTATTGGCTGCTTACACATCAATCAACTAGCCAAAGTACAAAGGATCGCCGGATTGTCATCAGCAAATGTTGATAATGATGGCTACCCGACTCTTCTCGACCTTGATCTCCTCGCACCGAAAATTCGTTCCCATCAGGAAGTCCCCTCTTTAAATCAACATGCAAAATATTCGGCCTAGACTCCTGCAAAGATATAGCTACAGTAAGAAAAATATACAAAACCATTTTATGTATTTTTTAGGTTTGTTTGGTTTACGTCGAGTACAAGATAAATCCAAGTATATGGCTATTGGATAGAAGTCTTGAATTTCATTTTTTAGCTGCAACTTTTACGCAGTATTTCCGTATGATGCTTGTTCATCATGGATTGCCTGAATGGCAGTTCAAGTTGACTCCGATGGGATTAACTCCTTGGGCAGAAGTATGTAACTCAATTTCAAGGAAACTTATTTTTTCTCTCTTATTTTCAGCAAATTATGAATTCTTTCATGCCACACATAGATTCGCCTAATTTGGTTCGGAAAAACTTCACCAACTATGATGCTCAAATTGATTCAACGATTTTCAAAGTAAAAAATAAACACAATCGGAAAAGTAAATCGGCTGAATTTAATGGACAAAATGAAACATCGAAGAAATAATCATTACTTGGTCGAATTCCATCAAGCTGAGGAACGCTTCTTAAAATTTTTTCCTCCTTTTATTTAAAAAATAATGTTAAACCATATTTAGAATGTAAATAGTTTGGAAGGCATTCATTCTCATGAACTTGTTTTTTTTTAATGAGTAGTAGTCAGTAATTTTCTGAAGAAATCAAGTTCAGAACTAATAAAAGCATTCAAGGATATTAGAATGGAAAACCTTGGGAGGAGGAATTTTATCAGTTAAACTGAACTAAAAAGCATAATTGATACTATACTATCAAAATAAGCACAATAAAATGATAAAGATCCATTTAAGCGAGCAATTTTTAGTATATGTTCCGCCGAAGCGAGTACACCATTGGTTGTTAGCATTGAAGCCACAATGGTGTTATGAGGCAAGCTTATGCTGATGATCTCGTTCTTCTTGCTGACAACTTCTAATGTTGTCAGTAGTATGTTGTAGTTGTAGTAGTATGTACAGACTTCTTGGTGTGTAAGCAAAGAGGAGGAAGAAACCTTTGCTTTCCAATCAACAATCAAGAAAGTTTTTCAGAGCGATTCTGTAATCTTTGTTTCCTATTCGACTCAATTTTTACAGGGTTTACCCTAAAAACAAATAAATTCTTCTTTTCTATTCTACGTGAGCAGACGGACACCACCTTCGGAAAGGAAAAAATTTATCAAATGCAAGGTCATAAAATAAATAAAAAAGAGTAATAAATCATTTTAATCTTAGCGACAATTCAACAAAAAAGCCAACAAAATTAAAATTTATAAAATATATAATTAATGATGAATAATAATAATTTACTATTATATGAAAATAATAAATAAATACTTGTTTCAACAAACAATTAGAAAATTAAAACGCTGGATTTTTTTTGTTGGGTTTTGATGATGTTCCTTTCAGGAGAATGCCATTAGGAACAAAAAGAAGAAAAAAACAAAATTTTCTGAGCTCTTTTCTATCGATTCATTGAAGTTATCAAATAGGATTTAAAACCCTTTTGATAATAAAATTGGAGAAGTTTACCATATAAATATGACAGAAATCTTATTTTATAAGATTTTTTAAAAGAAAAGAACAGTTTGTGATGTATGTATTTTAAGACGATTGAATCTTGAAGTTTGCTAAGCGGCCGAGGCATAATTTATGGTAGTGATCATTGCAGGTGGCTAATATTCCGCCTGTATTATTATGCTCGGTGTTTTTGTCGTAGGAATATGATTGACCTTTGAAATCAGTAAGCTTCCCACCCATCGATAGGAGAACAGCTTCAGGTGCACATATGTCCCATCTTTTTGTTTTAGGAACCGGATAAACATATGCATGAGCTTCACTTTCCATTAACATTAGAACCTGAAATAAAATGGGTAAAGTAATTGAGGATGAGACATGTAGTTACTTTATAGCCAGCGCCTCCTTCTCTTTTGATTTCGTCCGGTTTTAAAGCTTCAATGGCAGATTCAACGGATGGATTGTTGTGCGATTTTGTGGTTGTAATTATAAAGTTTCCCTCAGGCGGTGGTAGCGGTTCAAAACCACCGACTCCGACTCCTTGAATTCCCCAAATCGTACGTCCAGGAGATGGTCCATTTTGATAATAAGGCTGATGTATGATTCCTGCTACGGATTTATCACCGACAGCAATTCCGATAAGAACGGTAACATTTTTGAGAATTCCTTGAGTGAATTCCTTCGTGCCGTCTAATGGATCAACCCAAACTACTATCTGCAAAAATTATTTAAAAACGGGTTACTCAATTTTAAAAGTAATAAGCCGAAAAAATCCCAGAAGATGCTTCTCTTATGTGAATAAGAACTGGCAGAAACTTCAGAACAAAAAACCAAGCGGTTTTCGAGGATTTTTTTTTTTGAAAAACCTCAATTTTTCAAGAGCTAACGATCACACAGAGCTCCTTTTTTATTTGTGAAAATTGTTAAGCATCTAAAGACGCATCGTTGAGAATTTTTTGAAATTTTTCCAAAACTTTTAAGGGTGAAAAATTTAATTTTCTAACTTTTGAAAGGTCAGAAAAAATGGTTCCAGTCGAGGTGGCGACACCAAATTAATACAGCTTTTAGAAGGACCTAAAATTTAACTCTCATAATTTTTTCAGATTTTTCTAGGAGGTAGAACAGTATTTTATAAAAAATTTTCTGAATTTTAAGCTGTTTTTTTGCAATAAAAAAGTGAGTGGTGAAGTTGAAAATTAATTTTATTATGAAAAAAAGTAATTAATTTTCACATTCTCAAGGTGTCACAGTATCAAACTTCCCTTATTCTTCCGTTTGTTATTTATTTATATTTTTTTAATAATATTAAATTTCAACTTCACCACTCACTTTTTTTATTGCAAAAAACAGCTTAAAATTCAGAAAAATTTTGATAAAAATAAATATTATTATAAAATACTGTTCCACCATCTCAAAAAATCTGAAAAAATTATGAGAGGTACATTTTAGGTCCCTCTAAAAGCTGTATTAATATGGTGTCACCACCTTGAAGGAAACCATTTTTTTTTTTTTTTTGAGCTCTCAAAAGTTATAAAAATTAATTTTTCACACTTCAAAGTTCGGGAAAAATTTCAAAAAATTCTCAAAGATGCGTCTTTAAATGATAAACAATTTGCCAAAAAATGAGCTCTGTGGGATCATTAGTTCTCGAGATATTGAGGTTTTCCTAAAAAAGGAAAAACCTGTTTTTCTCGAAAACCGTTTAGTTTTATGATCTGAAATTTATGTCAGTTCTTATTCACATAGAGAGGCATCTTGCGGAATTTTTTTTCGGCCAAATCGGTCCCCCTCATCCCTGCTACATCCTTACATCTTCTTCAGCGATATTCAAAAGGTGCTTCGGGCATTCCTGCTTAAGTACAGTTTCACAAGGCTCATTCGCAATCCATTCCGAAGGAACCGCTTTTAAATCAGGAGCAGGACCTTCTTCGCCAATTATCGTAAGCTTTGGAAATGAAAGCATCAATGACGCAATAATACAATTTTGTGCTGATCTATCGGCTTCTGTCTGCAGATCGTCTATCCCCTAAAAAACAATAATTAGAGAGTTGTATTTTCCCTATAAGACTTTTTGCGATACCTTATCTTTGATAAGAAGATCACCTTTATCTCTAACATCACGAATTATCGATCCAGCCTTTGCCGCTGCAGTCACAGAAGAGCCGACAAGCCGAAGTAGTAACGGTGCCACTTGTGCCATCCTGTAGAACAAACTAGTTTAACGAAAACGAGAAAATTCGATCTAAATAAGAAAAAAAATCCGAAGGTCGAGTGATAAATGAACCGTTGAGGCTGACACTTTTACAACCACAAGGTCAAAAAATATTAAATTCTTTATAATTACGTAGAAAAAAAGACGATTTCATAATCAAGCCGATTATTATTTTCCATCCATTAATGATCAAACGAAATTTTCAAGTGAAAATTAAAAGAAGAACACAAAAATTTTTAACTTAGAAACTTACTTTCCGGTGTTTTTGGGTGAAACAAAATTTTATTTTATTCTTTAAAAACTTCAAATTCGATGAGTAGGTTAAATTTTTGAATTGTTAAGAAACATCAGTTAAACAGTGATACCTGATGTCAATGATTAATCAGGAAATTTTGCACTTTAACTACCTCAGTTGCTCCTAAAAATGTAAATATCCATTTCTTAAGGTCACATAATATAAAATAAATCTTAAATAATAATAATTTTTGACAATCGATGTATTTATCAGATTGTGATTTTGTGATATAAGGGGATAACCTTATAACTAACGGTTTATTTGATTTGATAAACACCGATTTTTAAAATTTTCCTCTTTATTACAGCTACTTGAAATTCTCGATGAAATTTTTAGATGTCAACATTCAAAATAGAACTTCGTCCTATAAACTCTGAAGAAGATATAAATCCAGTTATTCTTCCTGATGGAGTGGAAGTTGTTTTAGGAAGAACTCCGGATTATAAAATTAGAGATCCACGTTGTTCAAGAAAACAGCGTGAGTAAAGATCTTTTTTGAAGTAGTAGCCTGGGGATGTCAAAGTAGTTGATTTTCTTGTCTTCCAATTCCTGATGCGACTGGTGGCACAAAGGAGGCCCTAGACTATCAAGTGGGTTGCTCAAATTGATTTGATTAAGATTGGTTGATAGTTAAGAAACCCGTTTGATGTTGACAGTGATTGATAAAAAATTTGAATGGCTCAAGCGAATGATCAAGCTTGATAGTCTAGGGCCTACTCAATACATAGAAATCCCCAGGTTTATTTTAAAAAAAAGTTACCAAATCTACCGCGTTTCACCCCGCCAAGCAAAACCCGACCGAAAGTGGGTAAATTTGTGTATGTTTACTTCACATCGGGTATCTGGATATCAGCACTCTGTAATTTTAAGGATTTCAGAGTAATCGATAACATATCATCTAACTAATCAGTAATTACTGATTAATATATTACATATCTGTAAACAAGCATTTTGGGACGCCGCTAAGGGGAGCTTTGAAAACGGGAGCACGGTCTCTTCTCTTTATCTTCAGTGTACATCGGAGGGCGGGGAAGTTGATATCATATCTTTTTCTGGCTGCTGTAGAAGGGTTTTTAGGCAGGGTTGTTTTTTACACGGAGTGTTTTTGATAGCTTAAAATAACCCTTTATAAAGTATTACTATTAATTGTCTCTTTTCAGTTATTTTAGTTGCTGACTATAAAAATAATTCGGTTTCTATCAAAAGAACTGGCGTTTCTCCGTCTTTATTGGGTGGTTTAATTCTTGAAAGAGATTCTCCTCGGATCGGCAATGATGAAATGATTTTAGAAGTTTTACCGAACGCCCTCCGTTATAAAATAGTTTGTCTGAAAAAGCAAAACGAACTAGATATATTCAAGAAGGCGAAGAAACGTGAAAAATCTCCATTGAAAGAAGAAAAAATAATAAAAAAGATGCGTTTAAGTTACAAATGGGATAGGTTTTCGCCCAAAGGGTTGAGGAATATTTCTTCAGCTAGAAAAACACTTCTTCGTTGCATCACAGAGAGCGCAGATTCTTCTGACGATGGCTTGGCAAAGGTATTTCTTTTTTAAGTTCATTTTATACAGTGTGTCCGATGTAGAGTGGACTTTACGGCAAAGCATTTAGTCGTAGAAAAAAAAGTCAAATGTAAACCCCCCATTTTGGACAAGGAATCTACCCAATGGAGTCAATTCCTTGTCCATAAATAAGGGGGGTTTACATTAACTTTTTTTTAGGACTAAATGCTTTGCTGTAAAGTTGCTGGTCCACTTTAGTTGGGACACCCTGTATATATATTTTTTTAAGGTTGCTGCTTTTGATATGGATGGAACTCTAATTAAAACAAGAGCGGTTACGTTTTTCCGAAAAACAACGATGACTGGGTCATTTGGGACCCGAAAGTGTTAGAGATGTTGAAAAGTCTTCATAGTCGAAATTACCTATTGGTTATATTTACGAATCAAGCGTCTTTGAGAATGGAAAATAAAATTCCCGATTTTAAATTAAAAATTGAAAATATTTTGTCAAAGATAAATCTGCCTATGCGTGTCTACGTTTCGACTACTTACGACGAGTTTAGAAAACCAGCTCCTGGAATGTGGATGAAGTTAGTGGAAGATGTAATTTGGAAAATTCAAAAGTGGCTTTCAATTATCTTCTTTTTTTGTAGCTCGATGGTAAAATTGATGTTGTGAATTCATTTTATGTTGGCGACGCTGCCGGCCGACAGAAAGATTGGGCTCCGAAAAAAAATAAAGACCATTCATTAGCCGACCGTCTTTTTGCGAGGAACATCGATTTGCCGTTTTTCACCCCTGAAGAATATTTTCTTGATTGGGTACCCGCCAGATATTCAGACCCACCTTTTGATCCCAAAAAAATCAGTGTTATTGATGATTTCACGTTTGTTCCTTCTAGTTCTCCAGAGGTAAAACAAAAACAAAAAAAAAAGCATTCATAACTCATTTTTTAGGTGATTGTAATGGTCGGTTCTCCAGCCTCTGGAAAAAGTAACTTCGTCAAAAATCACCTTGTGACAAATAATTATAAAATTATTAATATGGATACGTTGAAATCGTGGGGGAGATGTGTGAGTGAGATGGAGCGACTGCTGAAGGCCAAGCAATCCTTTGTTGTTGACAATACGAACCCCAAAGCTGAAAGGAGAATTGAAATAATTGAAAAGTGTAAAGCATGTAAAGTTCCTGTTCGATGTTTCTCTATGACCTCAACTTTAAATCATTGCCTACACAACAACAAAGTATAAATTAATTTTAATTTTCTAAATAATATTAATTTTTAGTTCCGAGAAATGAACATAAACAATGAAAATCATGCTATTGTTGAACCAAGTGTGATAATGAGTTATTGGTATGTAATATTTAAAAAAAAAACATTTTTCAAAGCCAATCATTTTTTAGGAAAGCATTCGAGGAACCTTCATTAGAAGAAGGATTTTCTGAAATCATCAAAATTGGATTTATACCAATATTTGAGTCTGAAGAAGCTGAAAAGCTTTATTTCATGCATCTAATTGATGCTAAATTGAAATAGTTTTTGGAAAATAAATTTTTTTTTAATCTTTGGAATCTTCTAATTTGACCAGATTGACAATTTATTTTCTAAGTTATCTGTATTATGTTAACGGTTCTAGAGATATTTGAGAATATATCTAAAAAAGTGAATATTCCCCCATGTCTAATAAAAATGCGAATATCTCAGGAACGGCTTGACCGATCTCCCTAATCTAACACTTTTTGAAAAGCTCATTTAAAGGCCCTTCAAAAAGGTCTAAATTGTCTATCCTGTATACTTAACGCGTTTTGAGATATTTGAGAATATATCTAAAAAAGTGAATATTTCCCCAAGTCCATCCGTCTTCTTTCATTTTTGTTTTGACCATAATCTAGGTGCGCGGCAGCGTTCCGTCCCGCCAAGCAAAACCCGACATAAAGCCGAAAAAGTACAGCTTGTTTACAGGTGTGTGATATATTAATCAGTGATTACTGATTATGTGTTATCGATTACTCTGAAATCAATAAAATTTCTGAAGATGCTTGTCTATAGGCTCTTCTTAGGGCTTCCTCTCTCAGCATTCTAAACAATTTTATAAACTTTAAAACTGTTATCCCTGATAAAAAGCATTCCAGGATGCCGCCAAGGGAGCTTTGAAAACGGGAGCATGGGCTTCATCTTTCCTCTTTCTCTTCAGTGTACATCGGAGGGAGGAGAAGTTGATATAACTTTTTCTGGCTGCTGTAGGGTTTTTGCGAGGTGGGGTGTTTTTACAGCGAAAAAAGATTAACCCTTTCGACACCGCGTCTGACGCCGGATTCTCTACTGGCGCAGCACTTTTCCCCTCTCTTTGCCCCTCACTTCTCCCCGACCGCTCCCAGTGCCCAGCAAAGCACAGAAAGCGACGAGTGATGCGATCATCACGTAGTTCATTTCTTCTCCAACAGATTGCCAGTTTTTGCATGTCGCTAGCGCTACAGGAAGCGAAGGTATTACATTTTTTAGAGAGGCTTCCCGCTGGGCAACTAAAGTCGCCTGCGGTCTCCAAACGAAAAGCACGAATGGCAACTATAGTCGCCTGCGGTTTCGAAAGGGTTAAGGTGTGAGTGACTATACAATTGGCTCCTGGATATGGAAAAACATTTAATATAAAAAGAAATAAAGTAACCGGCGGAATGCGATGAGGCTTTCATCAACGGTGGTTCTTAGGTTGAGAAAGTTATTTTTGGCAGCAAAATAAATCATCGCGTATTCGCTGGAAACTTAGTAGACAGTTCCAGAGAGGAGGAAAATGTGTAAACTTGAAATAAAATTCAATAAAGATTTGTCGACAGGTCTACAAAATCTCAAGGGCTTATTAAAAACAATTATTTTTATTGAAATAAGAAACTAAGAATACAAATTTTTTTGTTGTTGTTGGTATTAAATTATGACCAAAGAACTCAAATTAACAATAATCAGACAGTCAACACACATTTTACACAAGTCTTTTAGAATTTATAAATATATTATATACATACGTACACATATTATGTAATATATTATACATGTATATTTTTTTTATCTCTTTTCAATGGCAACAAATTTTCGTGCTAAATAACATTAAACCATTTATAGAACGTAACACAATTAAATGAAGCACACATAATGATAACTGCAGTCTTGTGTGACTTCATTAACATTGGAACTTGTTCCACACCCATCGCCTTTATTTACATTTGACTCGTTCGTCTCGTTACATCGAACATTTAAATTATTTTGAGATCACAAACTACATAATATTTTATAATAAGTTTGGCCCCTATACAAAAAGAAATTATAATTTAAAAAATTAAGAGTTCTTAGGGGTTACATCATTAAAAAGAGGGAAAAAATTGAACACGAAATACTGATACAAAATCTATGCAAACGTCTGTTTATTTTATTTTTGACAGAAGACGTTTGCAAAAAAAAAAAAATTTAAAAAAAGTGAGATGCTTACAATTCAGATGCCTTGAAGAAAAGAAATATTTACAAAGATTTTTTCTTTCTTAAAAAAAAAAAGTAAATTATAAGCTAATGGAATGCAGAAATGATATTAAACATTGAACACCAAAAATAATTCTTAGAACAATTCGTCATAACATTAAAAAAATTTTTTTTTTCTTCCAAAATATTCCGAAATCCTCAATGTGCAATCTAAATCGTTTTTCAGTCCAATGGACTTTTCATTTAAATGTAACACATAAAGCATAAAAAAATTAAATTGCTTTCATCACAAAAAATTATTTACAGTCTTATAAATATAGTGTGCCAATGATTTTTGTTTTCTTTCTTCTTTTTTTTTATATTTTTTAATTTTTTTTACAAAGTTAACTAATTTTTACAAACTTACATTTTTATGTATTTCTTACATAATTTTTTTTAAATAACATTCTCAGTAAAAAAATTTTTTTTTAAATTTTAATTAATGAAAGCATGGCCAAAGTTTTTTCTTTTAAGCTTAAGTAGGACATTAAGAAGATTTTAAAATGTTTTGAATTGTATTTACAAGACAATTTGAATTTAAGCCGTGAATTCACTCTCGAATATCAAGAGTGTCGATAGCGTCCATTTTTTTCATCATTATTGAGGACCCTGGTTTCCAGTTATTATAAATCTTAAATTATTTCGTAACCGTTTCTTTTAAACTTAATTTTTAAGCTATAATTTGACAATCACATCATCGGTAATCTTTAATTATTAACGTGTTTAAAAAAGGTAATCTTCGCTTGGGTCTTCCCCATACATATCAGCTAATTTTCTGAAGCGAGGACCGAAGTTTGATAAGTAGTCAAAATTTAAGTCACCTTCATCGGTTCCTGAAAAAATGATTTAATTAAAATCAGTGTCAAGAAATGTAAGCTCATTTGTGGAATCAAAAATAAAAATTACCTGAAGCCAAAGATGACAATGAACCAGTGGAATTTCCATCGCCTCCTTCGTATGCGTAGTGTCGGACGTCATCAAAAGGATTTGAATCAGGATCGTTGTCGACAGTTTTCTTCTTGCCGTCCAAAAATCCAGATATGTCCGGAACTTCTTCATTTCCTAATTAATTATATAAGTTAATTCAATATTAAATGTGAAAATTAAATTAAAAAGTGTTCTAAAATACCTCGTGCAAGATGATCTTTGTGATGCTTGTCCTGCAATGGATCCTCTTCATACATGAGGCGAAGGACGTTCAGGTCGTAAGCATTCATATCGCCTTCGCCGCCACCTTCATCTTCATAATTGATGATATTTTCACGTATGTCGTCTGTATCTTTATACAAATCGTCTGTCTTTCTTCTGTGCACTACCACAGCAAGGACTAAAACTAAAATAAAAGAAAAATGAAAAACTATTTGGTTGTGGATTTGTCTACTTACTTATCAATATTGCCAAACAAACTAGAATAGCTATTAGAAAACTTGCGTCAACGCCTAATGTAACAGCAACAGCTACACCAGTAGTACAGCCGATGTCTACATCTTGAGCTAATCCAGGACCGCCCAAATTGTAAAGCTAAAATAAGAGATTATTGACAGAAATATTATTTAATTTAATTTATTTACTCTTGAGTTGAAAGTGAAGTTGCGAATGCATCCAGTAAACCCTTGCTGCGTTGGTCTATGGGTCCAGTTATAATGGCTATTTAATGCGGCAAAGTTTATAAATGAGCCGCCAACTTGTAAAGGTCCATTGACATTAAGGAATTCGTTCTTTCCTTCAGGCGGTGTAAGGCTCAAACAACCGATAGTTTTGCAGTTGTCAACTTGTAACTCAATTGACTAAAAAAAAATTTTTGAATTAACTAAAAAGTTAAGAAATAAACACTTACGTTTTTGGACCAGATGATGTCTATTCTATGATGCTCTCCATCATCTAATCTGATTTCTTTCTGGACAATTTTTGAGGTCCCAGTACCAAAATCGGTAAGAAGAACTGGATAGCCATCTTTAACTTCGAGGGCCATAAAGTCTTGGACATTGAAGTCGCTGTTTGGTTGAGTGGTCGGGCCGATATAAAAGACCAATCCGTTAGGCTGGTTTGAGCGAATTTCAACTGAAACGTGGGAGTCCTCACATGATTCAAAGGGAGGATACAAAGCGAAACCATTTCCGCCAAAGCCAATGCTAACTATTTCACAATGAGGTCCATCAAAGCCTTCAGGGCAAAGACATCTGTAAAAAAATAAATTGTTAAAAAACAGAAACACACACACAAAAAGTTTTTTGATTTAAATCTAACATACTCTCGATCATTAATTTGAGTTCCTCCATTATGGCAAGTTATTCTCGGGATGCAACTGCAAAGTGGATCGACGACCGCTCTAACTCCTATGAAAGTCGTCGTGTTGGTATAAACAGGAACAGGGACATTGCTTTTGTTCAAGAAATTAGTACACGATTGCTGGCAATAGGCTTTTTCAATCATGCACTCATCAATGCTGACCATCATAATGGTAACTCCCAGTTCTTTTTGCAGCTATAATCAAAATTTAATAAATGGCAAATTATAAGAAGAATTCCAGTACCTGTTCAATGTGGACACTAATTGCAGCATTGAGTTTTTCAGGGCTGTAATAAGGAGAGCTGTGAGCGGAGAATCGAACGTCCAGTAATGTAGAGTTAGTATTGTGTGGGGAGTTTAATACTGTGAATATATCAACATTTTCTTCACTTATGTTGAAATATTTCGCTAAATGTTTTTTGAGAATTGCCTGTCGATTTAAACCATCCTGAAAAAGAAAAAGAAAATTTAATCCTTGTTTGCAGAGTTGCGTTTGTGATCATTGTAATTTTGAAGAAACTTACAAAAATTGGCTCTATAAATTCTTCAGCAGTGATCCCAGCAAAACGAATGGAACCCGATCGGTCGACGGCTTCTTCTGGGATTTCTTTGACTGTGACGTTCACAGTTGCAAATACTGTGTGTGTTGGGATAAGGACACCTTCTTCTTTAACAGTAAACTCTAAGATGTACGATTGTTCCATTGTCCCTTGAACCATTGTTATCATTCCAGTTCTAGGGTTGAGATCAAATTTCGAATGTGCCTTGTCCGCCCACATAAACGTTTTATCCGGCAAATCCCAGTCGTCCGGATCATTGACATAAACCCGGCCAATTTCGGTATCAGGCGCTTCACCCTAAGAAAAAAATAGTTATAGTTAAAACTACATAGTGAATAATTTAGCCTTACTTTGTAGTTATACACAAAAATGTTGCTGTGGCCTTCTTTCATAGGATTATCGTTCACATCTCCAATGACAACGGTCAATGTACTTGTACCGGTCATACTGGGTATTCCACTATCTCTAATTTGAATAGGGATTTTGTAAACTTTCTGTTCTTCTCTGTCAAATGAAACCAATGCTCTCAATGTTGTATCTAAAATTTAAATAAATTAGTGTGTTTTTATTGATTAGTTTCATTTGAAAAAAATCAAAGTGAACACTCAAATACCTGTAACACTGAATTTGCTTTTAATTTTTTGACTAGCACTGTTGGCGATGGCGAATGTAAATGGTGGCCCGTTTTCGGGTCCATCGTTGTCTTTTGCGACGAGGTCAGTTATTTTATCGGGGCCTTGATTTTCCCTCCACACGACAAGTTGGTGCTAATTACCCAAACAGAAATCATTCAAAAATTGTTGCACAAAAAATTATCGACTTACAGCTTCATCCAAAAATGGCGCGTTGTCATTGATATCGTGAAGTTTAATAACCACTTCTGTTAGCGATTGTAAGCTAGTCGGACCTCCGTCGTCATCATTGGCGGAAATAATCACTTGCCACAAATCGTAGCCATTAGGTGGGTCACGGTCCAAAGGCTAATCAAAACATAAAATATTATTACACAAAGAATTTAAAATGGCGTTTACCTTAATCAATGATAAGCAGCCTTTTTTATCGATCGAAAGAAACTTTTCCTGATCCTTTTTCACAACATAGTACACAATGTGCTGTGGCTCATTTCTATCGGGATATCTGGATCATAAGCTTCAAGCTAAAACATACAAAATAATTTATTAAATTATTTTTCCTTAAGTAGTATTATACAGAAGAACCCCTCTAATCCGCCCGGATGGTCCACACCTTTTGGGTTCCAACCATACTCCTGGTCCCAAGGGTGATTAGAGGCTTCTGCTGTAATAGTGCATTTATTTGATCAAATATTTACCTGAGCTATGCAGCCTTCAAAAATTTGCTCTTCATTAATGGTAATGTTGATCCCTGTTTTGACAAACGTAGGTGGGTTGTCATTCACATTTTCTAGCTTGATTTCGACAGTACAGTAATCCTCATATACACCATCAAATGCTCTCACTTTTAATGTGTACTGAAATAATTCATATTTAGTTTAAATTTTTAAAAATGAAAAGAATACTAACTGATGTTTTAACTTCATAATCTAATTTTGACTCTTCCGTCTGAGCAAGAACTCTAATTTTCCCAGTTTTATTTTCAATAATGAAAGGTTTATTTTCGTTACCCTCCACAATGCTGTATGTGACAAGAGACGCTGAAAATTAAATTAATTATGCACATATCAAAATACAGTATAAGGATAGAGAATGTTAAATAAATATTTTTAAAAAAACGAGAATTTCAGTTTTAGTGGCTTAGTACTTAAAAAATTACCAGTATCATTATCAACGGCTTTAACTTCAGTGACTAAGGCATTATTGTTAGCATCTTCGGGAATAGCTTCTGCGACGTAAATTGTTTGTGTGAAGCGAGGTGGATGGTCATTCTTA
Organism: Orius insidiosus; assembly: GCA_014119065.1. Classification (NCBI taxonomy): domain Eukaryota; kingdom Metazoa; phylum Arthropoda; class Insecta; order Hemiptera; family Anthocoridae; genus Orius; species Orius insidiosus. Next base: position 19,839 of record JACGAQ010002542.1, read on the forward strand.
TCAGCAATTTCGATTCTGAACACTTGCTGGCCTGTAAAATACTAAATTAGTCTGATTTTAAAACAAAATTTGGACATCACCTTTATTGGGCTCTCCTGTAGTGTACAGAGCGGAAGGTGAGTTGTCTGTAGCGATAACTTTGACATTGTAAAAATCTTGCTCTTCTCTGTCAAATGTTTTAAGAGTATAATGTTCCCGGTCAATCGATTTTCAATCTTTACCGATCTCAACTTTGTCTGTGGTTCCGTCCGGCCGTAGCATTTTTTCCAGAAATTTTACGGCCACAGTTTCCAACCGATTTCATTTTCACACAACTTCCTTAATAGTGAACAGAAACTCGGCTCTAAAATTTCGAAAAAAATGGCGGAGTATGAGTTTCATTTTAGTGTACAAAATAAATAAAAATAAAATTTAATTTTCTATTTTTTTTTTATTTTTTCTAGGATGCAATTTTTTTTCGGAAAATAATTTTTAAAATAAATTTATCTTGAAAACAGTGCGTCCTAGAGAAAAAATGAATAGAATAAAAATTAAAGAGAATTGAATTTCCAACAGATTTTATTTAGTGCATTTTTTCAATATCTGTAACGGTTTACGATTTACAAGCCTTTAAAAATTAACCTTCTTAATGGTTATACTTCAATAACCTTCTTACACGGAGAAGGTCAACTTTTGATGGACTTTAACGCCTAAAATGTTCAAAATTTTGAAACTACTAGGTGTACAAAATGACACTCGGCTAAAATCTACAAATTCAAATTTACCCTGTGCTGAGTTTCATTTTGTACACCTAATATTTTGGCACTGAACCTTTTAGTTTTCATAATATTTGATAAAAACTGAAAAAAAGACACCCTTCTCCTCAAACACTGCTCGATTACCTAGTTTTAATGAACCAGATTGTCAAAAAACTTTTTCTATAAATTGATAGTCCTGACTTAAAAGTACGAGATATTTAAAACTTCATAGTGTTTTGTTTGTGGGTTTAAAAAAGCGTTAGTCGGACAACAAACGACTCTCGGTTTAAATGCTTTTTAGAAATGACGGTTTCGAGAGAGAAAACAAAATGGTAAAACTCGTTTAGTGCTGGGGGATACAATTTAAAAAAAAATATTACAATATAAAAAAAGCGTTGGTGTGGATAACCACTTTCCCCGTTCCCGAGATGAATACGTTTTGAAAAGCGATATCGCGAAAGGGTCTTTGCGTTTTGCAGACGTGTCGACCGGGCAGTTCCCCTTTAAATCCAAGCCTGCGCCCCTTTTCGGAATCGATCCGAACCCGCCAGCAGCGTCTGCAACCAGGAAGTATTCCCATAGACCGGAAGTCGACGAAAAAAAAAACCCTCGTCGATAAGATTGCATCCAACATTTCGGGTAGCCACTCTCCTTAACTAAAAACGAAAATCTCTTTCGCATTATCTGTTTTCATCCTAAATCAATCATGCACCTCATGAATATTCCATCATGAGATCATCGATTGTTCAGTGAAGTCGACGAAAGTCACTTTTCAATGTTAAATTTCACGCGAACTCGAATATTGATGCCAGAAAAAATTCTAAAATTTGATAACGATTTTTTTTAAACCAGTACGGCGGTTGTATAATTATGATCAAAAGAATTTTATTTACCATTTCTAGAAAATCGTAATGATTTAAAGTACTAGTTTGAAGAGCTTCCTACGAAAACTTCCTTAAAAGGGAAGGAACAAGGGAGGGAAGTATAAAGGAGAGGGAAGTATTAAAAAAAATTTTTTATTTACTTGTACACCTAGTAGTTCATTTTTTCAAAATTTTAAACATTTTAGGCGTTAAAGTCCATCAAAAGTTGACCTTCTCCGTGTAAGAAGGTTATTGAAGTATAACCATTAAGAAGGTTAATTTTTAAAGGCTTGTAAATCGTAAACCGTTACAGATATTGAAAAAATGCACTAAATAAAATCTGTTGGAAATTCAATTCTTTTAATTTTTATTCTATTCATTTTTTCTCTAGGACGCACTGTTTTCAAGATAAATTCATTTAAAAAAAATTATTTTCCGAAAATGGTGCATCCTAGAAAAAATAATTAAGTACAAATTATAGAAAATTAAATTTCCTACAATTTTTATTTATTAGGTGTACAAAATGAAACTTAGCCACAGGGTAAATTTGAATTTTGTAGATTTTAGCCGAGTTTCATTTTGTACACCTGATATAAAGGAGGATTTTTAAAAATTTTTTTTACTTACTTGTTCAACTATTTAGGAAGGTTGTGTGAAAATGTGGGAGACCCTTCCCCAAAAACCCCACTTTAAGGGTAAAAAATAACTTCTTTAAGGAAGTTAAAAATAATGATTTAAAATTTTTTGGCACCTATTATTTTTAAAAATCGTACCTTTTGATCGTATTTTTTATTACTATTGTAAAAGTAATCATAAATATGTATTACCATTATAATCCGCCCCGTTTTAAAGTGATAAAAAGTGAAAATAAATTATCTAAAATTTGCAATTTATTATGAAAAGTTTAAAAAAAAGGGTTGATTTATGATCCGTCGCTTATAATTTTTGAGCGGAAACTTAACTTTTCATCCTTTAAAATATTAAAGCGTTAACTTTTTCGAGGTGCTAAATGAAAATATGTTGTGGAAGACGTTCTTGAAAAGAGAGCGGCCCCCGCCCCGTTCCCGCCGTGTACGCTTTTAACAGAATGAGATACGACCAACTTTTCTGAGTGGCTCTTTCGTATTGTTCACAGAAAATTTCTAAACTTTTCTTCCTGGGCATGCACTTCGTTTTGAGCCGTTCGCAAAAATTTTTAATTCAAGCTCGAAATTTTCCGGGTTGGAAGAAAATTTTCTCACGTTTCTCGGAAGTCGGGATTAAACGGGGTGGATTTTGACGGTTTCCATGGCGACGTCCTGACGTCGTATTTATTTAAAAATGCCGGAGAAACCCGAAAAAATATAATAAGTGGGCGTTTTTGTTGTTGTTTGATTAATGTCGCAGATCCACGCATTTTTAAGCTAAGAGTGGTCTCAGGCCGAACCCTATTTTCCATAAAAGGGGGACGGAAAGCCACCCCACATTTTTTTATTACGTTTCACCTACTACCCTGTAAAAATATCGATTTTGTGTCCTACTCGTAAAAATTCACTTTCCAACTAATTTCACTCAATTTTAAAAAGAAGTTATTGTATTTTCGACTTTTAAGGAGAGGGTCTTCCAGTCCCCAAATCACGGTGTACCAACCGAAAATTTACGCAATTTTCACAAAATCTTCTTTCATGGAATCAATTTTCCGGGGTCTGGAAGACCCTACGTGGAAGGTATTACAATATCTTCTCTTTGAGGAAACTAAAAAAATGAAAATGAACATAAATTGACATTTTTCCACGGTGCTTACATATTTTATACTTAGATTTTGAGATTGACTAAGTAATTTTTGTCTGCTTTACCGGTTTATCAGGTTGTAGACCCTTATTTCCACAGATTTTTTTATTTAGATTTTGAATTTTGGTTGTCAAAGATCAGAGTAGTAGCTTTGTTCCAACCACAGTTTGAAACTGATTTGAAACTCCTAGAGCATGCGCAGAAGGATTCGGACGTCAAATTTGACGTTGTTCACATCGTTTGTCCGTCAAAGTTGACGTCAATCCTTCCACCTCCAGATTCAAACTACGGTTGGAACAAAGCTTCGTAGAAAAATATTTTGGTTCTTCCATGATTAATAACAACGAATGCCCAATAAACTACGAACTATGTCATCATTCTTCGAAATAAATTTTATTCGGGGAATATCGAAGCTGTGGAAAAAAAAAGTGTCGGGTCGTTGAACCGCGGAAACGCTGGCTGGGCGTTTTTCCCTTTTGTTACTTCTCCTTTTTTTCTTTTTGGCTTATCTTTGTATAATAATTTTTTTTGTGTTTATAATTAAGAACAATCGATTTTCTTAATTTTGGTAAAATTTATTGGTATAAGATAAAAGGAGTTTGGCTAATTCTTGTGGAGATTTTTCTTCGTTTTAAATAACATTTTAGCTTTTCCGGGGAAAAAGTCGATTTGACGAAGGGAAAACGATACCCTAACCCCCAGGTGAGGCAACGTGGCGTAACAACGCAATTTTCAGTCAGTTCAGTCATCATTTATCCACATGAGTCACTCCCACGCGAAGTCATCGTCCCTTAGAATTTTCAGAAATTCAAATACCCCTTTTGTTTTGAAAAAAAGAAAAATCACAACACAAAATGAAAAAGAAAAAAAATCGTTTGGTAAAATACTAAACCGCATAGCATTCGAATCGCGCAGAACTGTATCTAGGGAGGGCCTATAAGAAACAAGGTAGAAATAATGGGCTTTCTGCCCATGGGATGTCCCTCTGGCAAAGGGTAAAAGTATGAAATTTCTCCCTACTAAATAAAATTTTTTATTACACCACATATTCGTAAAAACGTAAGGAGTATTTGGTGAAAACGGTTCAGCCGCAGCAAATTTTTTAAAATTTCAAACGTGCATATCTTCGCCATTTTTTTGAAATTCAAAAATCGCTCGTTACTTTCTTGTTCGCAGGCTAAGGAAAATTTTGTGAAAAGGTGAAAATTGGTTGAAAACTGTGGCCGTAAATGTTCCAAAAATGCTACGAACGGAGGAACGGACGGCCGGCCGGAACCACTGACAAAGTGAGATATTGAGGCATTTCTAAAGATGATAAACCCGTTTTTCGAAAACCGTTGGGTTTTTTGATCTGAAATTTATGTCCGTTCTTATTCACATCTCCCGGATTTTTTTCGACCAAATCGGATCCCGCTATAGCCTTTTTATAAAATTTATGCTTTTTTCGATTATTGAGGTAGTTTTTGAGCTTAAAGAGTAGGAGGTCCGGTTGAAAAATTGCCTCTGCTGTCCACATGGGTTTTGATGAAAAAAGATCGCCGGTGCTCTTGAGGTTAGGATCGAAGGTTTGCTCATGCGCACCCTCGCTAGGGCTGTCTCCAGTAAGTTTTAGTAGGCAGTACTCCCAAGAAGAGATCACCTGCTTTAGGCCTATATTTCTCTCATTTATCCCTTTGAAAATCTCTATCTTTCATTATAAATAAACATAATATGTGAGTAAAAGGTATTTTAGTAAAACCTTAAAAGAAATTTGAAAAAAATTGATTTTAATTTATTATCGATTAAAAGGACTATCAATAATTTAATATTTCATATAGAAAAAGAAACAATGAGAAGTTTTTAAAGGGCAGGGGAGGTTACGATGTATTCGGGTTCAACCTTGTACGTTGAATCAATACTCTCTATAACTTTTAGTTTTCTGTGATATTTCCACCGGTTTAGGTCGGATAATTTTAAATTCGTGAGTGCGGTGATAAAAGGAGTCGTCGTGGCAGGCGAAACGGACGATGAATCCACAAGCCCCTTGCCATCGACATCATCCGCAGTTATGACAGGTAAAAAAACTACCCCTCCCACGTAAAAAAAATTTACGTAATTCCTTACATAATTTTATTTATCTTGAAAAGTCAATCGATACCGGTTCAAAAACAAGTTCATATTTACGAGATTTTTCTTGAAAAAAAGGGTTGGAAAAAAGATAAAAGATAGGGGCTATAACGTCATGTCTATTCAAAAGGCGAGAGGAGGGAAGTGCCTTCCGGATTAAAATGTCAGATCAAATTAAGGAGAAAAATCGATAGCTGTCAACTTTTTAGCAGGTTCCGCACAACTTTTGTGGTCCCAATACGAAAGAAAAAAAAGCTCTTAGAAAATTTGTATTTTCTATATTTAATTAGTTTAATTAGAAAAAAAAATTGGTAAAAACTGTTTAAAAATACCTAAAATATGGCAATTTAAATTAAAAATCACTTGGAACGTCGAATTTCCATAGTAGATGAAGTTATCGAGCCTGGCAGTATCTTCCAGGTTATTTTGGCCTACATAATTTTTTTTCTTCAATTTTCTTGTTCGCAAGACCTCCTAAAAAAGTTTAAGAAATTCAATTGCTGTTTAGCTTGTTAAAAGAAATTCGGCGTTGAAAAAAATATTTTGTGAATGGATCCCCCCGATGAAATGGGCCATCTTTTCAATTTATTTTGCGCTAGGGACTTCGAGATTTCTTTGACATTTCGTAATTATTTTTGGTTTAATTAGGTTTTGCGGCTTCTACAAACACTAAACTTTGGGGGTTGAGGGTTTTCTGAAAAAAACGGAAAATGAGTTTCAAGGTTTTGATATAATTGTAAATACTTATTTTCGGTTTAGCAGAAAAAAAGCGGTTTTGTCTGGTTTAACACTTTTTTGGTCAATTTCGTCATAGGCCGATGGAAATTTAATACATTCAAATCCAATAAAAAAAGCCTAGGGGCTTAAAGGGTCAGCGAAATGGGACTTATTCAAAAATCAATAAGGCTAAAAATATTTTTTTTTTTAATATTTCTTTAAAAAATTTTAAACACATTTTTTTAAGTGGTTCATAGTGTTACCATGGTAACGTATTTTTGTCCCCACTCCGAACGTGTTTCCTGCGCAAAATCCGACCTTTTATCTCCGCGATATTTGGCCTCTATATTTTGAAAAGTAGAAGCCACGAGGCAATAAAGAAATATAGCATAAAAAAATTCATGGCGTTGCACTTCGGGGTGCTGATATCTTGGGAATATTATTTTATTTTGTTGATTTCTTTTTTTTTTTTTTTCTATTAAGTCATGTTCGCCCTACTTTAGAAACTATAACGAAAACAATTTGTTTTTATTTTGCGATAATGTTATTAAAGTTCATTAGCATCTTAAGGGTTCTAATTCTGAGAATTTTAGAATTACGTTTAGGGGGTTTGTTTTGTGAGCTCCATACTCCCCCATAAACTCTGGAATCGGATTTGTGGTAACGTAGATATTAAATACCAATTTGGGCTTATTTTATTTTTTAATTTTTAACTTCCTCAAAAAGAAGTTTGTGACTTCGCCCTTCATGGCACGTTTTCTAGAAATTGGTCTTCCACAGGAAAACTCTTTACCCATCATGAGGTTGTCTGTGGTGCCGGCCGTCCGTCCGTCCGGCCCTGTGTAGATTCGTCTTGGCCACCTCCAGAGTTGCGTCAATCCCCTCACCGTCCCTAATTATTATTTAATTTTTAAAACCTCCAATTTAAATTACTCTCCCTCTAAAACGAATTTGGAAAAAAAAATGTGGGGGAAAAGTTCAAAGATAAAATTTTAAGTGATTGCGTCAGAAAGCCTGCGTGTAAAATCGATTTTCGAATTTCGTATTCCAACTGTTTATAGTTTTATAAAGTTTTTCCTTTTTCCTCTATCTCATAAATTTTTATAACTTTAACAAAAGTTCGTATTAGCTACACTACTGAAAATCATTGCCCATTAAAAATAAAATGTACCAGAAAAAAATCACTTTTTTAACGAATTCTCTTTCTTTGAGATAAGTTATTGTATTACCCTCCATATCGGTTTTTGGCACAGGCTTTTTTCTGCAACGCCTTTCAGTTTTCACAATTTGCAGACTATCTTCCTAATAGTGAACAAGAAGATTTTTGAATTTTAAAAAAGTGACGGAATTAGATCTGTTTTGAATTTAAAAGTTAAGATTTTTGGGGCATTTGAGAATCCGACTTTTTATCGATCATGACCTTGAAGCGTACGTATAAAATATAGCTTTGTTCCACCGCAGTTTGAAACTCTTGAAGCATGCGCAGAAGGATTTGCACGTCAAAAACGTCTTTCAAATCGTTTGTCCGTCATATCTGAAGTCTTCTGACGTCAAAGACGTGCTAATCCTTCTGCGCATGCTTCAGTTTCAAACTGCGGTTGGAACACAGCTTTTTCCAAAACCTTTTTGATCAAAATAACCATCAGTAAATCCCTTCAAAGCATTATAAAACATCATTTCGATAGGCTTTTATGAATTTTCAAATTTTTAAAACATCAAGAGGATTAATTAGTTTTTTAAAGTAGGTACATTAATTTTTAATTAAAATCTTATTAGCGACAAACAATTCATATCTTACGATCAAAGTTCATGAGTAATTAGAGTCAAAAACGATTTTTAAGGAAAATCAGTTATGAAAAATCTTTTGCTAAATTAAATATTTTTGGCGTGTATTAATGTCTTTAAAAAATTTGTTTTAAAAGTTTTATTTATTTTTTGCTGTTTTATGATAATTTATTTTAATCATTAGTCATTATGCGATTTTTGGCTCAAAATTTTCTGAAAAAAAATTTCTTTTGTTTAATTTATGATTTATAAACAATAAGTTTCCTTTTCTTCAAAATTAAGTCTTTAAATGAAGAATTGAACCCCTCTCCCGCGTTTTTTCTTTTAAAAAGGAGTGAAAATAAGAAATTATAGAAGGAAGATCTAAACGAGAAAGGGCCACGCAAAAAGGTACTAGGAGTCTTCAAATCCTCATCGATCAATTATGCAATTAGTGAGAGTGGCCCTTTTCAATCTTTCACGCTTTTTTTTCCCTTCCCCCTCTTTGATATCTATTTTCTCACCTTTTTTTTCGCCAAATTTTAAATCCATAGTAAACAAGAAGCTTTTGTTTGAAAATCTACGTACTATTAATTTTTTTTTAGTAGGGAGAAATTTCGTACTTCTACCCTTTACGAGAGGCACATCCTAGGCCAAAGAGCCCATTATTTCTACCTTGACACTTAAAAAAATTTTTGAAAAAAATTAGAAAATTTTCGAAAAAAAAACTAAAATTAAGAAAAAAAAAAAAAAAAGAAAGAAAAAAAAGGAAAACCCGGAAAATTTTTCGAAAAAAAAAAAAATTGAAAAATTCTCCTTTTACTTTCCCTCCCTTATACATCCCCTTCCGTTATACTTTGTTCCCTTATACTTCCCCCCCGTTATACTTCACCCTCTGTTATACTACCCTTCACTTAAACTTCCCCTTCCCAATACTTCCCCCTCCGTTATACTTCTCCTCATATACTCCCACTCCGTTATACTTCCCCCCATATACTTCCCCTCCGTTATACTTCCCTCCCTACTTTTTATACTTCCCCCTCCTATATAGATACTTCTCTTTAAGAAGTTTTCGTTGGAAGCTCTTCAAACCAGTACTTTTTTTTTATTGTGACTTTCGAATATTGCCGGTAAATAAAAAAAAATCTGTTTTTCCTTTTCTATGAGGGCTATTTCTAGACTAGCTTTTGGGACTTTTTCTTGAGGGCCAAAACGTAAAATGATTCACGATTTGGATTTTTTCCCTCCTTTGTTATTTAGACTGAACCGTTTACATTCAGACAAAAGTAGCCCGTACGGTACTTTCCATATCTTCATTACAAGCCAAAAAGTAATAAGCATCACCGTTTTTTGTGAGGCACCTCAGCTCTGAAAATTCCCATCATTTGAGTTAATTTTTAATATGAAAGTTTAAGAATTTAAAGGTTTTAACCACCCTTAAAAATAAAAGTGGAACATTCGTCTTGACGATAAGATATGATGGAAAGGTAGCGTTATCGTGGGGCTGAAAAGGATTCGAGATAAAAGCCCGCGATGAAGTTCCGCGAAAAAAATCATAAAATAAAGAGTAAGACACGGGAGTCCCCTTCTCGTAGTACTATTGATCGTAACCGAGTCCTTGAATGAACAATCGGAAGTTGACATTCAAGAGCGTTGCCAACTTCGAAACTCGAGCGAAAACCCAACTGATATCAAAATTAGTCCTTCATGAGTGCAAACAAAATACGTTTCTACTTCCCATATGTAAGACGCCATCTTGGATTACCCTCCAGCTTTTTTCTTCAGACGTTAGAAGGTTGTCTGGTTAGCTTGTCAATAAAAATTAAAACAAAATCAAATTTAGCTTGGTCAGGTGTACAGGATTTTGTTTTTGGTGGGGACTAAGAAGTATCAAGGTAGAAATAATGGCTTTTTGCCCGAGGGAAGTCCCTCTCGCATAGGGTGGAAGTATGAAATTTCTCCTTACTAAACTTTTTTTTTTCCCCCGAAAATTAAAAAATATAAGGAGTATTTGGTGAAAATCGGACCAACGCAACGGTTTGGCCTCAGTGAATTTTTAAAATTCAGACATTTTTTCGAAATTCTAAATTTCTTGTTCACCGACTAAGGAATATTTGGTAAATTTGGTGAAAATCGGTTGAAAACTGTGGCCGTAAAGTGTTCCGGAAAAATGCTACGGCCGGCCGGAACCACAGACAAAGTTGATCGGTACATCCAATCGCATTGACCCTATGGGGTCTGGAAGACCCAATAACCCGACGTGGAGGGTAAAACAATATTAAGGAAGTCAATTCCTAAAATCCCATTAAAATTACGTTTCTCGACCAGAAAAGCGTCTCTGGATTCTCGAATATTAGAAAAACCAACAAAAATTGGTGTTTTATGGCGAAAAAAGGAAAAACTACACAAAATTCGGTTGAAAGGTCGCCCTTGGCCGAAAGATGAGAAATTTCCGATAAAGGTGGCTTTTTGAACAAAATCGGTTTAAAATGCGTTTTTTGGCCAATATCTGATTAAAAGGTTACAAAATGTGGTAAAATGGGTGCCTGCAATAATGTTTGGAATCTCTGTGTCTGACCACTGCTGCCAACTTTCGACTTCGAAATAGCTCTCCCAGTGATGACAAAATTGGTAATTTATTTTACTGAACCATCGCTGCCATCTTAGCACTCTTATGGTTCATCCAGTGCTGCCTTTGGAATCTCTGTGTCTGACCACTGCTGCCAACTTTCGACTTCGAAATAGCTCTCCCAGTGCTGACAAAATTGGTAATCTCTTTTACTGAACCATCGCTGCCATCTTAGCACTCATATGGTTTCTCCAGTGCTGCCAACGCGACATTTCTCCCCTTTTTCTTTCTTTTTATTGCTTTTGACGATGTCCAAAAATTCTTCTGAGATTCTTCTGAAAATGGTCATGAGTAGTCAAATCCCCTTGAAATTTTGCTTAGATTACAAATCTAATACACCCCGTTTATGTACGGTTTTTAAAGATTACTTGGAGATTTCAAGGGGATGAGTTAAATAAACCGTTTTTACTTTTGGGTTTTGGTTGGCGGGGCGAAATGCTACCGCGTTGCTAGATTAGTAAATTAATTTGTCAATTTTTTACTAATCTTCTTTGGGTCTAGTTTTTTGTTTCGTGTGGGGAGGGTGTATTCTTCGGTACGCCCCATAGTGACGTAACAAGAGAACAATCCTCGTTTGAAGGAAGGTTCGTGTTGGTAAGGAAAGCGGTCTCGGAAAAAGATGGTGGGGAGGAGACAAAAGGAGAAGCGATGGATACCCGGTGGCCCACTGGCACTCACTCCTCGGGTTCATCGACCTTTGTCGGTAACGGGAGTCGGGACCGCTAGAAGCCATAACGGGATCGCACACCTCAACACCTGTACAGCCCAAACCCCTTACACAATCGCATACAATACTCCCCTCCCCCCACACAACTTCACAGCCACCCTAAGTTTCCGCCGTCAGGTTGTGCAATTTCCCTAAGAAACACCCTAAAATGCTTTCGTTACTACAGGCGGTATTTATTTTTAAAAATTTTTTAACTCCTCGATGTTAAAAAGTCAAGCTTGAAGTGTAGGTGGCACACCGGACGGTTCCTTTTATTATACCTTCAAATTTTCGGGACTTTTTGAAAACTCTAATTAAAAATTACTTAACTCAATATTATTTTTAATTTAATTTAATTTTTTTTTTCTAGGTAAGGATCTTGATATAAGGACTTATAACTTTTGGTAAGAATCTTTAGTATTCTACATTTTTATTGCGTAACCCGCAAAGGTTGATTTTACAATTAAATAATTTACCGATAATGGAGGAAGAAATTACTGTAATAACGGGTATCTCACGACGCGTTTCGGCTTAAAAAGCCTCGTCAGGCGAGCTATTCCCTCCATCACAATCATTTCTATATTTTCAAAGTCCCTCTATCTCAGTGATTCTCAACGAGGGGCAATACCGCCCAGGGGCGCTGGGAAGTTACTGTGGGGCGTTATGCAAAATTTGGCTGATAGGGGGGAAATGGCTACGTGGCCAGCCATGGAGGCGATTGCTTGAGTCCTTATTCAATTTTTATTAATGCGATAAGTAACACCGCCCGTTAAGTAAAGGGTAAAAACTTAACCTCCGTTAAATGATTTAACCGGCCCGTTAAGTAAAGGGCAAAAATTAACCACCCGTTAAAAAATTTAACCGGCCCGTTAAGTAAAGGGCAAAAACTTAACCGGCCCATTAAGTTAAGAGCAAAAACTTAACCGCCCGATTAAAAAATTTAACCGGCCGTTAAGTAAAGGGCAAAACTTAACCTCCCGTTAAAAATTTAACCGGCCCGTTAAGTAAAGGGCAAAACTTAACCACCCGTTACAAGATTTAACCGGCCCGTTAAGTGAAGAGCAAAACTTAACCGCCCGTTAAAAAAATTTAACCGGACCGTTAAGTAATGGGCAAAAACTTTACCGCCCGAAAAAAATTTAACCGGCCCAGGCATCAAAAAGATTGAGAAACACTGCTACCCTCCACGTCGTGTTTTTGGAGAAGGGTCTTGCAGACCCCGTAGGCTCAATTCGAATATTGATGTTTACCGATCGTCTGTGGTTCCGGCCGGCCGGCCGTCCTGCCGAAGCATTTTTCCCCCTCAACACACATGGAAAAGGGTCTAATTGAAAAATAACTGCTTAAAATTATACATCCCCTCCGTTATACTTCCCCTCCTCTAAGCTCTTAAAAAAGTACCTTTTAAATTGTTAAGATGATAAATGTCAAGGTAGAAAATATAAAAATGCGATTTTCGGAAACTCGTTATGATTATTATATGCCCTACTATGCTGAAAAATGTACCGAAAGAACTGTTGACGGCCGGCAGGCGCTATAGACTTACTGCAATAAATCACTTTCTACGGGTTCTACCTACCCAAAAACCAATCATTGTGCGTATTTCAATAACTTCTCTTTGAGAAAGAAATTAAGTATAAATAAACAATCTTCATTAAAGAAAGGAAAATATTAAAATTTAAAAAAATCGATTATTATAATTTTTTGTTTTTTAATTTATTTCAATGAATTAGTTAAGGATAGGCGTAGAGTGTATTGAACTAAGGTTGCCTTGCAAGGTCGGATAAAACGTAAGTTCGACGAATGAATAACAGGTAGTGCCAGTCGCAGCTTTTCTCCTTCCAAACGCCCCATCTCACTTTAGATGGAAATATTTATTTTATTTTAGTTTTTACCTTTCTCTTTATTTTCTATCTGAAAAATTACCATAAGTTAAATACGAATTTTTTTTTTTTTTTTTTTTTTTTTTTTTTTTTTTTTTTTTTTTTTTTTTTGCGAAAGAGGTAAGCGATGGGCATGTTGTCATACATCCAAATTTTGGTCCAAGTTGGCTTGTTGTGATGGGGTTCAACGCCGCCTGAAACTAATAATCTAAAGGCATCGTGAGTTGAAGAAAGAACAACAAAATATCTATTTAAAAAAGGAAGGAAGGAAAGGAAACAATAGGCGGGAGAATCGGTATCTTTATTTCTCAACGTTCTTCTTGTTACGAAAGCTTCCTTCGTTGGGAGAAAAGAAGAAAAGGCGGGAGGGAGAAAAAAAAAACCTTGGAGGCGTGTAGGCATATTTTGTTTTCGAGGCTTTTAACATTTTGCAATTTTCCGTGAAGGCGAAAACGCCGGGCCAGGTAGAAGTGGGTGGTGAACAATGCGCAAGGCTCATAGACGGTCGGGTTCCTGCATTTCGAAGGAAGGGGGATGAAACTTGTCTGGTTTACGTCTGGACTCCGTGGGTGGGGGCGAAAGTGCAATTTTCAGTCCGCCCTTATTTCCCATTCGTTTTCTTCGAAAGTATTTTTTTTCCTTCTACAAGTTCAAAACGACTTTACTTCTCAAACACAAAAAGTACAATCTGGGCGTACTCAAGATTTTATTTCAGAACGGATAAACAATATTGAAGCCACTTTAAGGACCTTTGTGCCACATTTTGAGGTATTGAGCATACGTCTCCTAAAAGGAGTATGTATTAAAAAAAATAGGGATATCAAAAATTGAGGAAAAATTGGCCAAATGACGGAGGAAAACAGGGTGAAAAACAGTTAAAAAGGCGTTTTCAAGGTTAATAAAACCCTGAAAAAAAGGGGCTCCTATGCCAATAGGCAATAGAAACTATCGCCAGGGTTGTTTCTCGGGCAAAAAACAGTCGAAACTACGAAAATACAGCAAAAAGGGTGTTTCTCGTCTGAAAAACTGAATAGCATACCCTAAAATCTGGTTAAAAGGGTTAAAAGATGGAGTAAAGCGCTAGGAAATGGAAAAAAGGTGTTGTCGAGGACAAAAAAAAGTACTATGTACATAGTTTGAAGAGCTTCCAACGAAGACTTCCTTAAAGAGAAGTAACAATAGGAGGGGAAGTATAACGGAGGGGAATTATGAGGGAGGGGAAGTATAACGGAGGGGGAAGTATAAGGGATTTTCAAAATATGTATAAGGGATCTCCCTACTAAAATGATATTAGGTGTACAAAATGAAACTCAGCCACAGGGTAAATTTGAATTTTGTAGATTTTAGCCGAGTTTCATTTGTACTCCTAGTAGTTCATTTTTTCAAAATTTTGAACATTTTAGGCGTTAAAGTCCATCAAAAGTTGACCTTCTCCGTGTAAGAAGGTAATTGAAGTATAACCATTGAGAAGGTTAATTTTTAAATGCTTGTAAATCGTAAACCGTTACAGATATTGAAAAAATGCACTAAATAAAATCTGTTGGAAATTTAATTCTTTTAATTTTTATTCTATTTATTTTTTCTCTAGGACGCACTGTTTTCAAGATAAATTTATTTTTTAAAAAATTATTTCCGAAAATGGTGCATCCTAGAAAAAAAAAATTAAGTACAAATTTATAGAGAATTGAATTTCCTACAATTTTATTTATTAGGTGTACAAAATGAAACTCAGCCACAGGGTAATTTGAATTTCGTAGATTTTAGCCGAGTTTCATTTTATTTTTAAAAATTTCAAACAGACATAATATCTCCGACATTTTTTCGAAGTTCAAAAATCTCCTATTCTTGTTCACCGGCTAAAGAAATTTGAGTGAAAATTTGTGAAAATCGGTTGAAAACTGTGGCCGTAAAGTGTTCCGGAAAAAATGCTACGGCCGGCCGGCACCAAAGACAAATTTGAGATCGGTAAGATCAAAATTCGAATATACCCTACGGGTCTGGAAGATCCTTCCCCAAAAACCCATCGTGGAGGGTATCACAAAAACTTCTTTAAGGAAGTTCTGAAATCGGGTGAAGCGGATATTTTACCATGATAAACGCGTAAAAGGGACTAAAAAACATAGAAAAACGCAAAAAATCCGATAAACGATTGTTTTTCTGGACCTGAACAACGTGAAAAACGCCCGAAAAAATGTTTCTCTTCCTGTAGGAGAAGAAGGAAAGAGTGTTTATCTTGCAAAAGAAAAAATCAAAATGTTCCTCTGCCAAAAAATTGAGTATAACCCTTTAATCTGTTAAAAAGGGAAAAGATACAGAAAAACGGGCGATAAAGTAAAATTGGCATTTACAGGCCGTGAAAAATGTTTCTCGGTCAATAAACCAAAAAATCCGACTGCGCATTTTTTGTGGCTAATCTTCATCAATACGTTGTCTTTTGATCAATATTTCTTCTACTTTTTGGGCAATAATAATCATTGATTTATTTACAAGAGGGAAGGAGAATGAAAAAAAAAAAGTCTTTTACGCAACGGACCAGTCCACGAGAAAGTAGCGACCATCCCCACTCGGGAGATATTTGTGCAAACATGATTTTCAAATTAAAATGTTTTCGGAGAACGGATTAATTATGGGACCGTCTAAATATTAAATAAAATACCATTTGGGGTGATTCTACACCATTTGTTAAATTGTCAAACGAGACGTCAAGTTGTTATTTACATGAACCCTTTTCAACCACGGTAAACACGTTTATCCTAATGGCTTTACGCTCACTTATATTAAATCATTTTAATTAAAAATAAAAACCATTTTTTTGAACAAAATTATTTGGCAAAAACAGCTCAAATTTCCGCCAGCGCAGAGGACCTTTAGTAGGGAAAAATAAAAATGCCTCTCTCCAAAATCTGGACAAAATGAAGAACAAAAATAAGAAAAGGAATAACGGTGTTTTATAAGTTAAGTTCATTCTCCCTTCGTTTTGTAAGCCATTAAGATTTTAATAGCCGTCATTAAAACTAAATTGACACTTACAAATTCAATAAATCTCGTGTGAGATACAATTTTTTATACACTAACGGACACAAAGTGCTTTTTTATGGTTTTTCTTTTTCTACTTGGGGAAAAGAAGTCAAATAATCGTTTTAGGCTATCATTTTTTTTAAATGAAAAGTTTTCGTTTTTCTCTACTCAGAAAATAATAATAAACTACATTAAAAATGACCTAATTTGAACAATTTAAATATGTTTCCTTAATAGTAAAGTCTTCTCTATATGGTCTAGCTGGAAGAAAATAAAGGGGGGAGACTGTTTAGCAATTCTACAGCGTTGTAAAAAACGCTTGCCGGGAGGAGTAAAGGTATGAATAACTAAAAGTGCCAAAGAAGATGTAGCAAGAAAATGCAAATGAAGAAAATTGTAAAATATCTTTCTAGGTAAATTCTCCTTGTATGTTAAAATTAATTTAAATAAAGGCAAATTGAGGCCCTTGGGGGGAGTATTTTTAATTTTATTTGGTTCGTACCTGATTTTTAAAAATGCCAGGTGTTGAGACATCTTCCCGTTAGTTTATCAATAGGTGAAGATACACAACACCCACCCGGGAGCCTTCCGGAGATTTTTTTTTTTATTCGTGGGAACCTTCGAGACTCCATTATCCGAAAATGCAGGTTTCTTTACACGGAATTTATAATTTGATTCATTCAACTTCATTAATCATTTCTTAATTTTTAGGGCGTTTCGATTGTCAAGTACCTACTAGGTTGAAGCTTCCAACAAAAACTTCCTTAAAAGAAGGGACAGGAGGGTGGAGTATTAAGGAGGGGAAGTATAAAGTAGGGGAAGTATTAAGGAGGGGAAGTATAAAGTAGGGGAAGTATTAAGGAGGGGAAGTATAAAGTAGGGGAAGTATAAGGAAAGTATAAAGAAAGTATAAGGAGGGAGGGAATAATTTTTTTTTTCAAAAACACTTTTTTTAACTATCTATTAGGTGTACAAAATGAAATTCGGCTAAAATCTACAAAATTCAAATTTACCCTGTGGCTGAGTTTCATTTTGTACACCTAATAAATAAAAATTGTAGGAAATTTAATTCTCTATAAATTTGTACTTAATTATTTTTTCTAGGATGCACCATTTTCGGAAAATAATTTTTTTTAAAATAAATTTATCTTGAAAACGTGCGTCCTGGAGAAAAAAATGAATAGAATAAAAATTAAAGAGAATTAAATTTCCAACAGATTTTATTTAGTGCATTTTTTCAATATCTGTAACGGTTTACGATTTACAAGCCTTTAAAATTAACCTTCTTAATGGTTATACTTCAATAACCTTCTTACACGGAGAAGGTCAACTTTGATGGACTTAACGCCTAAATGTTTAAAATTTTGAAAAAATGAACTACTATAGTAGAAATAACGGTTTTTTTGACTCAGAGATGTCCCTCTCGCAAGGGGTGGAAGTGTGTCCCGTTTTATTTTTTTTACCCCAAAAATTTGTAAAAATAGTACCATAAATTCTATTAAATAGTAGGAGTATTTGGTGAAAATTTAGTGAAAATCGGACCAACGGTTCAGCCTCACCGAATTTCTAAAATTTCTAAAAATCTAAAAATAGTTTTCCGCAAAAAACTACGGCCGGCCGGAACCACAGACAAAGTTGAGATCGGGAGGAAATTGCACAGAAGTGTTCTTAAAAAAATTGGCGACGTCGGACGGACGGCCGGCACCACACGACCTCATTTTCCTCCTCAAGTTAAAAACATTTTCCGACTGTTTCTTCTTCATCGAAAAGACTCCAAAGAAAATGAAATTCCCAAAAATTATCTTTAAAAACCCCTTAAAAAATCAATAAAAATCCGGTTTTTAGGTAAAAAAAGTAACAATCACAAAAAAGGTTTTTTTTGGGAGGTAAATTGTGCCAAGGACGCTAACAGTCTCGAATATTTTGGGACTTAATCGCTTTCATTAATTTTTTTTAAAAGCGCAAGCAATTAACATTAAAAAAAAATTTTTTCTCGATATTTTGACGGTATCAATTTTCAATTTCGAAATCGAAGGAAGGAAAAAAAATTTGGCCTAGTTGTTATTAACTGGTTCCGTCGACCCCAGGGTGATTTACCCGGCGGGAATCTTTCACCTCTCGTCTCAATTTTTTTTTTCTCCCAACTCTGCAAAATTGGACGCGAATCAAAACCAGATGACCCACATTTAGTCTTCTCCCAAATTTCAATAAGTAAATAAAATAAATAAATAAGACGATGTAATGTAAAATTTGTTCTTTACCTACTGAGAACCCCTTGAACTTTGAAACTCGAGTATCCTATGAGAAAAATTAATAGAATCCGTTCGGTGGTTATCCCAGGTAAGATTATAACGGGACTCGTTTATTTTGACAATGCCCTCAAAACATATGCTTCTCGACATGTGTTCTCGATCTTCCGGTCAGATTTTGTATTTAATTAACGGTACGGAGATTTTAATTGTTCGAATTTTCTCGACTATAATAAAACCAGATGGTAAAAAGCCTGAGAGATACCCATCTCCAATCTGTTCGTTTAAACAGCTTCTTCTCCAAACTTCCTCAAAAAGTAGTTATTGAGTGACTTTCGAATTCGCTTTCCAAAAAAAAAGTACTAGTTTGAAGAGCTTCCAACGAAAACTTCCTTAAACAGAAGTAAAAATATAGGAGGGGAAGTATAAAGGAGGGGGGTATAAGGGGGGGAAGTATAACGGAGGGGAAAATATAAGGGAGGGGAAGTATGACGGAGAGGGAAGTTTTTTTTTCAAAAATTTTCCAAGTTTTTTAAAAGTAATTTAGGGTTTTTTTTTCTAAAAATTTTTGAAGTTTTTTTCTTCTTTTTTAAATTTTTTTTTTCCAAATAATTTTCTAAGTTCTTTTTTTTTTCGAAAATTTTTGAAGCATCAAGGTAGAAATAATGGGATTTTTGCCCAAGAGAGGTTCTGTAAGGGGTGGAAGTAGAAATTTCTCCCTACTAAAATAATAATTAATGTTAAGAAAATGGTACCTAATTTTTTTTACACCAAAATCGTAAAAAAATATAGGAGTAATTAATGAAAATCGGATCAAATTTTCTTTATTCTGTGAACAAATAACGAGGGCAATTTTTAAAAAAAATGGCGGATATATGCACGTTGGAAATTTAAAAAAAAACGTGGTCCGATTTTCACCAAATTTTCACTAAATACTCCTAAATTATATAGAATTTATACAAATAAATAATTTTTCTACCGAAGTAGGCAGGAGTTTGGGCAGCTGATGCACGTTTCTTGTACCCTGGCTGCCGGAAGATTTTAATTTTTTCTCCCTTGATACTTTTTTCGCTCTTATCAAACGTTTTCTTTCGGAACATGAGATAGTTATATCGAATTTTTTTAATCCGGAATCTGTCATTTTCGGTAAACCTCAGGGAGATTTGCGGTTCCCATTAGATAAACAACATTTCCTGTTGATGATCTTTATGATGATTGATGTTTTAAAAGAAAACTTTTATATATTTTTCTTGGGTTTCATTGAATTAGTGGAATTTTTAATTGATATAAAATTTTTATGTATTAAAGTTACGAGGGAGAAAGAATGAAA
>JACGAQ010002543.1:0-39591 GCA_014119065.1 Orius insidiosus
CTTCATTCATCAAATCTCCTATTCGTCTAAAAACATTTTTATTAATAAATCCATAAAAAAAGACAAATACCCAGGAGTTGCCCAACAAGCGCTTTCACCGTAGCTCATATTGATGACTTTTATCGGATTTTCAGTCTTCTGCGATTCAATCACTTTAATCATCGCTCTGATCAATCCAGTACCGGTTTCCATGGTGTCAATCCTTTGGTCACCTAAAAAATTTCAGTTTTTAACCATCATAAAAGAAATCATCATACCAATAGTCAGAGATACAAGCTGAGCTCCAGGGGCGATTCCATTTTTCAGGCTGTTCCGGAAAGTACGCAGCAGTTATAGATGCAACATGAGTACCATGTGATGCTGTAAATTAAATTAATAGGATAGCCAATAAAAAATACTTACAGCACATAGAAACAAATTCTAAAAGATTCCCGTTGTCATAAAACATTGACTGAATAATTAAGAACATCTTCTTTGGTCAATGCAGCATATTCATATGTTTTAGAATACTCTCCAATTAGTTTACAGTCGGCCAAAAACCACATTCGCTTGTGTCAATACAAACTCTGAAATAAGTTAATGATAAGGGCAGTTTTGGGCGTAATCGTAATCGCAATTACGATTATATCATATTCGTATTTTTTTTCTGCGATTACAATCGTAATTGTATTTTTTTCTGCAATTACCATTATAATCGTATTTTTTTTCTGCGATTACAATCGTAATCGCATTTTTTTCCCAGCAATTATGGGCGTAATCGTATTTTCGTTAGCGTTTACTGCTCGTATATGACATCAGGTAATCTCAGTAAAAATGTCATAAACGAGCCGTAAACGCTAACGAAAATACGATTACGCAGAAAAAAATACGATTATAATGGTAATTGCAGAAAAAAATACGATATAATGGTAATCGCAGAAAAAAATACATTATAATGGTAATCGCAGAAAAAAAAATACAATTAAGATTGTAATGGCAGAAAAAAATTCGAATGCGATTCGGAATTACGATTACGAGTACAATTGTAATCGTAATTAAGAACTTGTGATTACAATCGTAATGGTAATTGCGATTACGATTACGCCCAACACTAGATAAGGGCAGTAATTCTTCCCGAAAAAGCCACAAGTCAAATGAGGTCTGCTTGCTTAAAAGAACAAAGATATTAACGAACCGCCAGATGGCACCATCGTTGAACAAGACGCAGTCGTAGGTTGGCCCTAAATCTTCATATTTCTTTTCAGCTTGAGCCAAGACATCAACCATAGCTTCAGCATCTTCTTTTTGAAGCTTTAGAGTTCGAGAAGGGTTCCCTTTAGCATTATCTAAAGCCTGCAAACAATATGTTATACTGGGAACACTTTATGTTCCAACCTGATTAGCAGAAACTAAATTAGCGACTGATTTCGCTGATGATAGGCTGGCTTCATTTTCCCATTTTAAGACGTCTTTCGTTTATGATTCTTTCTCTTAATGATTTTGGGTATGATTGATAAGCGTTCAACTCCAATGTGATAAGAGCCGCTTGGGTTGTTCCATGTTGGAGGGATCTGAGAAAAAATAAGTTTGCTAAAAGAGAATTTTGTTTTACTTTTAGCTTCCTTCCTGTCAAGCCAGTGATGGATCCATCGACAGCCTGAACGACAGTTGACGTATCGATATCTCCAGCGCCAGTACAGTCATACCGTTGAATAACCTTGGTTTTTCCATCGGTGGTCACCTAAAATTGAATTTAGACAAAACTCAAGAGAAGAGGACAACCTGAAGACCAGGAGCGCCTGGATCGACACCAGAATCAAATATAGCAACGGTGATCCCTCTTCCATCATATTCAGGATATTTATTCAGAAAAGAGCTGACGTTCGTCTCCCTTTTGGGAAGCAACGCCCACACCGGATACTCGCTTTCGGGCGTTATCGACATCGCTTTATGCCCACTATTCGACAATTTACATGCAAAACTCGTCGAAATTCTCCTCAAAACGTACAAAGACTTAATTTTGTCAAATTCACAAAAACAAGCGGCTAATGAGTTTTAAAAGATCAAAAATAAAAACACGTTTATAATAACCAATTATGTAATGATTGAAAAACTTTTTTTTTTTTTCAAACATAAACCCAAAAAGACAAACTTATAAGCTGATAAACAGAATACAAGGTTATATGATGATTTCAGACGATATATCGAATCGTCGCTCCACAAGTCGAATGGAATCACTTCGATTTTGAATGATCTCATCATTTGAAGTTTATCGCTCTCTTTTAACAGCGTAAAGAACTACTTTCTGTAGGCAATTTTTGATTACACGGTGCTACTAAAGAGTGCAGAATAGTCAAAATGACCAATTTATGTACATAAACGATTTCATTCTTAACTAAACGAAACAAATATTTTAAAACAATCGATTTGTACTTTTGCCGCTTAAAAAGTGACGTGGCAAAAATTGAAGATGGCAATATAAAATTTTATTACTTTTTGTTTGAATTTATCTCCTATATAACGCATTCTTCTATTTTATTTATTGTCTAGTTTCCAAGGTGGTTTACAAAATAATTTTTCCATCTAGCCAAGATATGCTATGATCAGCACAGTCATCAAATGAGGGTCTTTCAGCAAACCTGCTGATTCTGCAGGATCCAGGTGGAATTCGAACTCCCAAAATTATGATTATTGATGTTTCAAAGTGAATATTGTACACCTAGTAGTTCATTTTTTCAAAATTTTGAACATTTTAGGCGTTAAAGTCCATCAAAAGTTGACCTTCTTCACAGAACAACAATATTGTGGTTCTGTGCCTTCTCCGTATAAGAAGGTTGATGAAGTATAACCATTAAGAAGGTTAATTTTTAAAGGCTTGTAAATCGTAAACCGTTACAGATATTGAAAAAATGCACTAAATAAAATCTGTTGGAAATTTAATTCTCTTTAATTTTTATTCTATTCATTTTTTCTCTAGGACGCACTGTTTTCAAGATAAATTTATTTCAAAACAAATTATTTTCCGAAAATGGTGCATCCTAGAAAAAAATAATTAAGTACAAATTTATAGAAAATTAAATTTCCTACAATTTTTATTTATTAGGTGTACAAAATGAAACTCAGCCACAGGGTAAATTTGAATTTTGTAGATTTTAGCCGAGTTTCATTTTGTACACCTAATACGAAAAAGAGTCAAAATGAACCTAACTTCTAGGCCATTTAATTTGACATAACGGCGAAATTTGCGCTATTCAGCCTGTTGCCTGGCCGGGCCGAGGCTTTTATTTTTTCTACCTTAAAAATTTTTGCAAGATCTCAGTCGTTTTCACCTGCTCAATAACCGCATAACGAAGGTTATTTTGTTATCTGCGATTCTGATTGTGTGCAATTAATTTTTCTCCCAGTGTTGTAATTTCAAAATATTATTTCGATTTTTGTTTGGTAGTGTTTCGGTTATTTTGCTAGGTATCTCGGTGGAGATGTCGTCTGATGAGGCGGTCCAGTCTACCAACGACGATGCGAGCGAATGCAAACATTCCGCCGTACGCCTCGGTTATTGGAACGACCAGTTTATTTCGATTCTCGTACGCGGTAATGAAAGAAAACCACCCGAGATTAACCGAGGATACTACGCCAGGACGGAAGGCGTTCACCTTTTCATAAGGAAATTTCTTAAGGTGACCTTTCCCATTTTACCGAATTTTATGCTTAATTTGTTGAATTTTATCCCAAAATCATGATGATGAAAAAGAGATTTAACCAATGAGCAGCCTCCTATTGGTTGATCTCCCCTTTTACTTGGGGTTGGACCCAGGCGGCGGCTCTCGCCGTATTGCCCCTAAAAATCATTTTTCATGTTAATTTTGTGATAAGGGATTCCCAAAATTTGTTACTAGTCAAAATGTGTGGTTGATATGTGGCTAATTTTTATGGGACAAATGGGTTTGTTTTGGGCGCAAAATTTCTTGAAATCTTCTAGAAATACTACCTAGGATACTAGAAATAGAGTCCAGGTAGAAGACAAGTAGAAGAAAGTCAAAAAATCGTGTGAAAATGGGAATTATCAGTCAGAAAATCAAGGAAAACGCCTGAAAATAGGGTTTCTGAGTCTAAAAACCAAGGCAAACCTTGATTTAAAAAAAACTCCTGAAAATCTAGTTTTAATATGGCCTCTCTGTCAAAACTGCGAAAAAACGCCTGAAAAAGGCGTTTCTTTAAGACCGAGTAAAAATCCTGAATATCTTGTAAAAGATGGTTTTCTCTATAAAAACTAAAGAAAAGTCCTGTAAATTCTATAAAATTAATGTATTTCTGTCCATCGATCTTGTGAAAATGGGATTTCTCTGTTAGAAAACCAAGTAAAAATCCAAAAAATCGTGTGAAAATGGGATTTATCAGTCAGAAAATCAAGGAAAACGCCTGAAAATAGGGTTTCTTAGCCTAAAAAAGGAAAACTCTTGATTCCAAAAGATATTACTCTCGGCTGGCAAAAAAAAAAACCTCCTGAAAATCTAGTTTCTAGGCTTCTATGTCAAAACCTGCAAAAAACGCCCGAAAATCCTAAAAATGGTGTTCCCCTGTCTAAAGACCGAGGAAAACTCCCGAAAATATTGTAAAAGTCGTTTTTCTCCATCAAAAACCCAAAAAGCTCCCAAAAGCTCTTTTTAAAATTTCTTAAAAAATCAAGGAAAGGTCCTGTAAATTCTATAAAATTAGGGTTTCTCTGTCAGAAAACCGAGAGGAAAACTACCAAAAAAACCTGTAAAACTTAATTTCTCTGTCTAAAAACTAAGAAATATTTCTGGAAAGCCCGTCAAAAAACTGAGGGAAGCTTCCAAAAGTTGTCTTGAAGTTGGGTTTCGGGTGAAAACTCTCATACTCCTTAATATTAGGTGTACAAAATGAAACTCGGCTAAAATCTACAAAATTCAAATTTACCCTGTGGCTGAGTTTCATTTTTTACACCTAATAAATAAAAATTGTAGGAAATTTAATTTTCTATAAATTTGTATTTAATTATTTTTTTCTAGGATGCACCATTTTCGGAAAATAATTTTTTAAAATAAATTAATCTTGAAAACAGTGCATCCTAGAGAAAAAATGAATAGAATAAAAATTAATGAGAATTGAATTTCCAACAGATTTTATTTAATGCATTTTTTCAATATCTGTAACGGTTTACGATTTACAAGCCTTTAAAAATTCACCTTCTTAATGGTTATACTTCAATAACCTTCTTACACGGAGAAGGTCAACTTTTGATGGGCTTTAACGTCTAAAATGTTTAAAATTTTGAAAAAATGAACTAGTAGGTGTACAAAATGAAACTCGGCTAAAATCTACAAAATTCAAATTTACCCTGTGGCTGAGTTTCATTTTGTACACCTAATAATACTAAATGTGGAAAACTTCTCGTTTTCTGAAGATTTATACTTAAGAAACCTTTTTGTTTCGGGTTTCCTCTTCAGTTTACTGTCATTTTTTGATCAAGGAACCCCTGGCAAATGGGACTTTGGGAATCCCTGCCCTAGAAACTCCCATTTTAACGGATTATCTGTTTATATGTTAATTTTTATTCAATTTCTAGATGGCTGGGCCGAAATGCCAAATTATAAGTTTTGGAGCAGGTTTTGATACGTTATACTGGAGGCTAAAAGAGCAAGAATTTACTTTTGATAACTTTACCGAAATTGACTTCCCGACTGTCACAGCGAGAAAATGTTATGCGATTAAACGCAGTAAAGCGTTGCTAGATGGACTCGGTGTTTCTGGTATTTAAAAAGTTTTTTAGAAACATAAAAATTTAAAAATTTCAGACGGAGAAGTAAAATTGAGCTCGACCGAATTGCATGGAGGGAACTACCATTTAGTGGGAGCGGATTTACGTAACTTGACCGAAGTCGCCGCTAAATTAAAAGAGTCCGAAATAAACTTTCAACTTCCGACGCTTTTTCTCGCTGAGTGTGTTCTAGTCTACATAGAGTCGACTTCCGTTTCAACCTTCTTTCTTGGATAGTCGCCCTTTTTCCATCTGCGCTCTTCGTCAATTATGAACAAGTATTCAAATTAATTTACAGTTGATATTGGATTACCCTCATTTATGGGTTTTTGGGTTCTTTGACCTTTACCTTGATGTGCCACCATTGTTATCCGATTCTACCAAAATTTTCATAGAATCGAACATTAACTCTCCCTAAAAAGACGTTATTGACTTACCCTCCATGCAGTGTTGGGCGTAATTGTTATCGCAAGTTTCTTAATTACGTTACGATTACATTCGCATTGTATTTTTTCTGCGATTACGATCGTAATCGCATTTTTTTACGATTACAACCGTAATCGTATTTTTTTCTGCGATAATCGCAGTTTTGTTCAGCGATTATGAGCGTAATCGTATTTTTGTTAGCGTTTACGGTTCATATATGACATTTTTACTGAGATTACCTGATGTCATATATGAGGAGTAAACGCTAACGAAAATACGATTACGGCCGTAATCGCTGAACAAAAAAGCGATTACGATTGTAAAAAAAAAAAACGATTATAATGGTAATCGCTGAACAAAAAAGCGATTACGATTGTAAAAAAAAAAAAAAATACGATTATAATGGTAATCGCAGAAAAAAAATAATTACGATTGTAATCGCAGAAAAAATACGATTACGGTTGTAATCGTTAAAAAAATGCGATTACAATCGTAATCGCCGAAAAAAAAATACAATACGATTGTAATTGTAATCGGTAATCGTAATTAAGAAACTTGCGATTACAATCGTAATCGTAATTGCGATTACGATTACGCCCAACACTGCCTCCATGTTCAGTTTTTTTGAGAGGGTCTTCCATTATGAAAGTTTTTTCTCTTCCTTCAGTTCCAGTGAAGACTGTCGTTTTTTAACCTTAATACTTAAAAATTCTTTATTTTTAGGTTAATATGTGTGATAGATTCGGTGAAATAATGCTTGAAAATTTAAGAGCCAGAGGCTGCCCTTTGTCTGGGGTTGACGCTTGTCGATCATTAGAAACTCAAACAAAAAGGTATTTAAATGTTATTTTTTAAGAGTTGAATAGCGAAATTTTGAAGGTTTATTTCAACTAATTGGGACGGCTCGAGAGCGTGGACGATGGTCGACGTATATTCAGCGATCGACCCGAGCGAGAGGCACAGAATCGAAAAAATCGAAATGCTCGACGAGCAGGAACTCCTCACGCAGCTTTTCCAACATTACTGCATCTGCGTCGCCTGGAAAGGTCCTCTTTTCGTAAATATAGGCCTTTCGAATACGACGATTGATTCAACACCGCCCTCTCAAAAATGAGTGATATACTGTTCTAAGTCACTTTTATTTCTCTTTCTCGACTAACGTGCGAGGGGGTCGGTGTTTCACGTTTGCCAGAGATTTTTTTTTTTAATTTCGCGCACAATTTTTCCTCATCACCATGCTTATCAACGAAAATTCCTTTTCTTTTCGTCCATTTTGAACCTTTAAACCCCAGATAAATGTTGTCTCTTCTTGGATATGAGAAGCAAATTGATTAAATGACTCAATGTTTTTTTCTTTTATATTTTGTCCAAGTCTTCCATTAATTTTCAGGTTGTAATATTTATTTTCTAGTCAACTAATTTAAGCAAGTTAGTACTTAATTTATTAAGTTTTTCTTTCATCTAAGCATTTGATTCTCGTATCGCACTCTTTAAAAATTTATATCGTTGAATGTCTAATGTGATTGTAGAATTTATTGTTTTCAATTAAAAAAATGTACCTACCTAATACCATATAATCATAATGAAATTTAAGTGTTGAAAAACTATTTGTTCTTAATTGTTATGTTTTGTGTATTTCTTCAAAAATCTTCATTTTATTATGATCTTTAAGAATAAAAATAAATTCTTCCTATTTTCGAAAATAAAATTTTTTAAATGCCATTTTGTTAGTTGTTTTCCCTAAAGATACTGATTGGTCTCAACCATTGTTGGGCGTAATCGTAATCATAAACTCAAGTTTCTTAATTACGATTACAATTATAATCGTAATTCCGATTACGATTACAATCGTACCTACTCGTTTTTTTTTCTGTGATTACGATTGTAATCGCATTTTTTAACGATTACAATCGTAATCGTATTTTTTTTCTGCGATTACAATCGTAATTGTATTTTTTTCTGCGATTACCATTATAATTGTATTTTTTTTCTGCGATTACGGTCGTAATCGCATTTTTTTCAGCAATTACGGGCGTAATCGTATTTTCTTAATTTAAAAAAAAATTGAATATAATACGTCTTAGTTGAAAATTTTCGCCTTTTCCAATAATACCTACCTGCAAATTCATAATGAAATACATAATTTATATTGACACAACTAATTTAATTATTAATACCGTCATTGAAAGCAATTTGGTCAGGTAATCTCAGTAAAAATGTCATATACGAGCCGTAAACGCTAACGAAAATACGATTAAGCCCGTAATTGCTGAAAAAAAAAAATGTGATTACGACCGTAGAAAAATATACGATTACGCCCAACACTGGATTTTTCAGGAGATACTTCAGAAATTTTAAAAACTGCTGTTGGTCCGATTTTCACCAAATTTTACCAAATTATCCTAAGGATACTGATTGGTCTCAACTTAGTCTGCAGTAGTATTTTTGCTGTACCATCAATTTTCAACCAATTTTTACCAAATTTTTGCCTTTTGAATTTTGAACATGAAATTGTCGAGAGCGATTTTTCAGGAGATACTTCAGAAATTTTTAAAACTGCCGTTGGTCCGATTTTCACCAAATTTTACCAAATTATCCTAAAGATACTGATTGGTCTCAACTTAGTCTGCAGTAGTATTTTTGCTGTACCATCAATTTTCAACCGATTTTTACCAAATTTTTGCCTTTTGAATTTTGAACATGAAATTGTCGAGAGCGATTTTTCAGGAGATACTTCAGACGTTTTAAAAACTGCCGTTGGTCCGATATTCACCAAAATTTACCAAATTATCCTAAGGATACTGATTGGTCTCATCTTAGTCTGCAGTAGTATTTTTGCTGTACCATCAATTTTCAACCGATTTTCACCAAATTTTTGCTTTTTGAATTTTGAACATGAAATTGTCGAGAGCGATTTTTCAGGAGATACTTCAGAAATTTTAAAGCTGCCGTTGGTCCGATTTTCACCAAATTTTACCAAATTATCCTAAGGTCTCAACTTAGTCTGCAGTAGTATTTTTGCTGTACCATCAATTTTCAACCGATTTTCACCAAATTTTTGCTTTTTGAATTTTGAACATGAAATTGTCGAGAGCG
This sequence comes from Orius insidiosus, assembly GCA_014119065.1. Lineage (NCBI taxonomy): Eukaryota > Metazoa > Arthropoda > Insecta > Hemiptera > Anthocoridae > Orius > Orius insidiosus. The sequence continues at coordinate 9,281 of JACGAQ010002543.1, forward strand.
ATTTTTTAGGAGATACTTCAGAAATTTTAAAAACTGCCGTTGGTCCGATTTTCACCAAATTTTACCAAATTATCCTGCATTAGTTTATTCTTAAGAAAGTTCCCGTGAGGGCCAACTCAAGACAGAGAAAAACCCAATTTAAACGAATTGGGTCAGTTTGGATTTTAAATGGAAGAGGGAAAATGTCAGAAATCCGTCCGATTTTTACCAAATTATCCTAAAGATACTGATTGGTCTCAACTTAGTCTGCAGTAGTATTTTTGCTGTACCATCAATTTTCACCAAATTTTTGCTTTTTGAATTTTGAACATGAAATTGTCGAGAGCGATTTTTCAGGAGATACTTCAGAAATTTTAAAAACTGCCGTTGGTCCGATTTTCACCAAATTTTACCAAATTATCCTGCATTAGTTTATTCTTAAGTAATTTACCGGCCCATTTAGTAAAGGGTAAAACCTTAACCGCCCGTTAAAAAATTTAACCGGCCCGTTAAGTAAAGGGAAAAAAACTTAACCGCGGCGGTAAGTGTTTTCCTCCTCTTAGTAGCCCCGCAGGCTTTAAAAAGATTGATAAACACTGGATTAGAGAGTCACCTAGGAGGCAAATGCTTCGTTTTTTCAGTCTTCGTCTACTTTTCCGTCCGGAAGAACTTGAGGGGCGGTCTGTCGTTCGGGGCTTCTTTGTCAGATGGCAGGCGGATCGGTAAACGGGCGCCTCCCGCCTCCCGCCAACCGCCTCCGGGACTGAGAGCACATGACTTCTCACAGTCATGTCTGATACGGTGTACAGTTCGCCGGCGAAAAGCCGCTCCTCTTCCGCCGGACCGGATTCCGGCTCCGAAGACGAAGAAATCATCCACATTGACCCCGACCTTATAATATTCACTTCATATCTCAAATACCGCGACACCAAAAGGGTAAGGGACAAATCTATAAAACAGATCCTAAAAATTAAAAAGGTGTCCAACATTTTTTCATTGCTCCGGTAAAAATCCAAATTTTTCAACTAAATCCCAAACATTGCCTTTAGGATTTGCATGAAATATGCTTTAGGAAACAACTCGTATGGGCCTTGGAGACCCTTTTTGGGTCTAAATGACTTCCTTCATTTATCTCAATCCATAATTTAGAATTTGTCCACTGCATCCATTGTTTTTTGCTGCAATTTTGGTGCAATGATCAATCAACTTTGAAGGTGCATCCTGTTGATTTGAAGGCTGCACCTTCGAAAATTATTAGGTGACAAAATGAAACTCGGCAAAAATCTACAAAATTCAAATTTACCCTGTGGCTGAGTTTCATTTTGTACACCTAATAAATAAAAATTGTAGGAAATTTAATTCTCTATAAATTTGTACTTAATTATTTTTTTCTAGGATGCACCATTTTCGGAAAATAATTTTTTTTAAATAAATTATCTTGAAAACAGTGCGTCCTAGCGAAAAAATGAATAGAATAAATTAAAGAGAATTAAATTTCCAACAGATTTTATTTAGTGCATTTTTTCAATATCTGTAACGGTTTACGATTTACAAGCCTTTAAAAATTAACCTTCTTAATGGTTATACTTCAATAACCTTCTTACACGGAGAAGGTCAACTTTTGATGGAGTTTAACGCCTAAAATGTTCAAAATTTTGAAAAAATGAACTACTAGGTGTACAAAATGAAACTCGGCTAAAATCTACAAAATTCAAAACCCTGCGGCTGAGTTTCATTTTGTACACCTAATATTTCAGTGATAAGTTAGAAACGGACAGGATTTCGAATCATGTTTATTATTGAAGATTGGGGGAGTATTTTAGTTATAGAATAACTAGGGATTGAGACAAAAAAATGATTTGTCAGCATGAAAAAAAGAAAGAAACAAATACATTTACATCGCACGACACCTTGATAGATCACACCATATAAAGAAGTGCTACATTTGAACCCCCTTTCTCAAAAAAACACGAGATATTTGGCTTAGGGAGCACGCGACCATTCGAAGGGTCGAACCCAAAACAATTTTTATTCCTAATCGATTTTTTTGCCTTAAAAAGATCTCAAAGTTTGTGCAGAACTAATGAAGACCGTTGGGTAATTTTCCATCGGGCAATTTTCAGAGGAAATTAATAGGAAGGGGTCGTAATTCACGGTAAAAGAGAGAAAAAAGGGAGAGAAAAAAACTTGGACGGTGTTAAAGGGAAAAGTCCTTAAACGAAGCGTTTTTAAGACTCGATTAGGGTATAAGTGCTCCTTCATGACGATGCACGGCTCACGTTCTAATTGCCCGTACACTGTAGATGGCGATGAAAAATTGTCGATTGGCTGCTTAAAATGAGGCTGATGTGTTATAAAATAAGTCCTGGTTTTGTTGTTGGTGATTAGACTGTGTAGCAAAGAATGATCTTCCCCAAAGGATTGTGGCTCACAAGGCCCATTTGAATCATCACTCATTTGTGCTTTAAAGGTTTGTTTATCGCAGTTCCTAGTTGACGTGGCGATTATGTAATTATAGCATCAATGGTAATATTTCATTGGTAGAAAATTAGTTAAGGAAGTTCGATGTCGAGTTTCTGCAAGGTTCTTGTTGGTTAATTATAGCATTCCCGAGCTGAAGAAGAACTGCGCGAAAAAGAAGATGAGTAATGTTTTTTTCATGTTTTATACAAATCGGACGTTTTAATTCTACGAGAGGGCTATCTTTGATGCTTGCTTTCCGGGAGCGAAATTATTCGCTTCTTGTTTGCATCCCTATCTCGCGGTGGTGATCTCTCGGCGGGGGCGGCAAGCCTCTCATGCACCGGTTGTGTTTTTACTCCGTGGGCCGTTCCCCGTCAAATTCGAATCACGATATTACGCCGTTAAATTATCCACAATTACGGCTCGCGTGATACACTAGCCACCGACCGGGGTAATAACTTGCTTCGAACGCTTCCAACGATTCACCCATCGCCTCCCTGTTTGATCTCCACTGTCGAAAACTCTTCCCAGATGGAATTTGATTTCTCCATGAGATGTTATTGTATTACCTCCTTTCTTTAAGGACCATCATACCGTCCGAGCATTTGTTTCAAAAACAAGAGATCGCAGCACTTTCGCCCCTAAAATTACTTTCCTATATTTGAGCGCTAAAAATCGTCGGAAATTTTTTTACAAAAGCTCGTTCTCCTTATTTTGGAAATACCTATACGGTCTTGGGAGCAGTTTTTCCGAAAAAATTTTCCTTTGGAAAATAGAAATTTTATTTTTCGACTAAAACATATTTTCAAAAAAACCGTCAGCGATTTTGTAGGGTTTGACGAGCTCTTTCCAAAAATATAATATATAAGAAAATCCGATGAATAGTTTCGTCGTAATCCTTTTAGAAAGATTCGCGGAAAATGCCGGGAGGAGTAGAAGAAACGGAGGGCGCTGATTGTGGATGCAACGGGAAGTTCTTGACGGTGCGTATTAGGCAACCTTACAGTTGACCACAGTTCTCTACAAGATAGAGCCACTTTCGCTACCTCATTATGGATATTATTACTTCTCGAAAACTTAAAATAATTTGGAGAAATTTGGGCTGTTGAAGTTGGTATGATCTGGCTAGGCGAAGAATTTAATTCTGTTTACCTTGAAGCTGCGCTCCCTTATTATTAGGTGTACAAAATGAAACTCAGCCACAGGGTAATTTGAATTTTGTAGATTTTAGCCGAGTTTATTTTGTACACCTAGTAGTTCATTTTTTCAAAATTTTGAACATTTTAGGCGTTAAAGTCCATCAAAAGTTGACCTTCTCCGTGAAAGAAGGTTATTGAAGTATAACCATTAAGAAGGTTAATTTTAAAGGCTTGTAAATCGTAAACCGTTACAGATATTGAAAAAATGCACTAAATAAAATCTGGGAAATTCAATTCTCTTTAATTTTATTCTATTCATTTTTTCTCTAGGACGCACTGTTTTCAAGATAAAATTTAAAAAAAAATTATTTTCCGAAAATGGTGCATCCTAGAAAAAAATAATAAAGTACAAATTTATAGAAAATTAAATTTCCTACAATTTTTATTTATTAGGTGTACAAAATGAAACTCAGCCACAGGGTAAATTTGAATTTTGTAGATTTTAGCCGAGTTTCATTTTGTACACCTAATAATTGGGCTGTTGAAGTTCGTATGATCTGGCTGGGCGAAGAATTTAATTTCTGCGCTCCCTATGTTAGTTTTTTAATTGTTTCTTTAAATCCTTAAATTGTCTCTTTTTGTTTGAAGAAAGGGGGCAGAAAAGGAGAAGTAAGTTGTCAGTAGGTTTCAGATGGATCGGAAAAGATTTAGTGAATTTATTTAGTTACAAGTCATTAGGCCCAAGTTTCTCTCTCAGGATTGCTTTTTCAAGTTCCCCGATCGTTTGAAAAATGGCGACAACCCTTTTATTAAATAGGATTTTAACAACTATTTCACGTTTTTGTTTCTCACTCTTCCTCCGAACTCATAAAGGCTTGATGTTTCACGGGCGAACAGTCGCGGAGAACATTGTCGGCCGTGTGCGAGGGCCTGCGTTTGATTTGAACAAGTGATTCCCATGCGAGAAGGGGGCGATAGTGTGGCCAACTCTCGTAAAACAATGTATCCCTGCCAGTGACACTCAATATGTCAGTAACCCCTTCAGTACACCTATTGTCCTCTCTTTTTTTAGATAAACTTTTATCTTTTTTGTGTGTGTTAAATCGGACTTCTGAAAAAAAAGTTGTAAGTTGGTACGCTGCGTAGGAAGGTAAAGGGTTAAGTGTTTAATCAGACGATAAACCTACCGTTTGCTGGCAAATTCAGCGTTAATAATACCACACCCCCCACTGAGAAGCGTTTTATTAATCTACAAACATTCGGTGGTTTAGAGCTCCTTTAAAAAATTGATGTTTATTCAGCACAATCGGAGAAATCGATTACCTTTGTCAAGACTATAAATTCACAGTCGATATCTCCAAGATAAATGTTTATACGCTTGGGAATTGCAAAATATGGATTATCTGGTCCCCTATGTGATTAACCACGTAAACGTTTTTAACTTCCTTAAAGAAGTTATTGCGATACCCTCGACGTCGGGTTTTTGGGGAAGGGTCTTTAGACCCCGGAGGGTAAAATCGAATATTGATCTTTACCGATCTCAACTTTGTCTGTGGTTCCGGCCGGCCGTCCATAGCATTTTTCCGGAACACTTTACGGCCACAGTTTTAACCGATTTTCACCAAATTTTCACAAAATCTTCTTAGTCGGAGAAGAATGTAACGAGGGCGATTTTTGAATTTCGAAAAAATGGCGGAGATATGTCTGTTTGAAATTTTTAAAAAATTCGCTGCGGCCGAACCGTCAATCCGATTTTCACCAAATTTTCACCAATTACTCCTTATATTTTTTAAGAATTTTTGGTGTAAAAAAATTGCCACTTTTTAATTATCATTTTTAGTAGGGAGAAATTTTATACTTCTACCCATTACGAGAGGCACATCCCTAGGCCAAATAGCCCATTATTTCTACCTTGGCACTTAAAAAAAATTTCAAAAAAAAAAGAAAGGAAAAAAAAAAAAAGGAAAACCCGAAAATTTAAAAAAAAATTAGAAATTTTTTCGAAAAAAAAAACTAATAAAAATTTTTCGAAAAAAAACTCGGAAAATTTTTGGGAAAAAAACAAAACTCGGACAATTTTTCAAAAATAAACTTAGAAAATTTTCGAAAAACAAACTTGGAAATTCTCCTTTATACTTTCCCTCCCTTATACATCCCCTTCCGTTATACTTTCGTTCCCTTATACTTCCCCCTCCGTTATACTTCACCCTCTGTTATACTACCCCTCACTTAAACTTCCCCCTCCCATATACTTCCCCTCCTTATACTTCCCCCTCCCATGTACTTCCCACTCGTTATACTTCCCCTCCCATAACTTCCCCCTACGTTTTACTTCCCCTACCTTATACTTCCCCCTCTTTAAGAAAGTTTTCGTTGGAAGCTCTTCAAACCAGTACTTCTTTAAAGAAAAAATTTAAAGGTTTCCTTTAGATTTCACCCTTTGTTTAGTTTACAGGGCTAGAAAAAGAGTTGTTTATGCTGTAAGATTAAAAGAAAGTTTCCGTGAGATCCTTTTTTTGGGGGAATGAGTAAGGGGACATCCAGGGTTGATTCACTCAGCATAATGATGATCTCACAAGGACAAGAAAATCCCTTTTCCTTCTTTTTTTTTCTATTCTAGATTAACAAAAATCGTAAATATCCTCCCCTTATCGTTTTCCCCCGTCGGCCAATTAGAAGCCATCGGCGAGGAAAGCAAGGATTTAAGACTGGAAAGCTGTAACAAGCAATGGCCCGTATTATGAACGTCTTAGCCCGTGCGCAATTAATTTTTAATCAAAAAAACATTTTCCAAGATAAACACGAGGAGGGTGAAAAAAGATAAATAGACTCCACACACGGTAATTAGTCAACATGTTTCTCTGATTGTTGGAGTCACGTCAGCTCTGATTAATTAAATCAATGGGAGCAGCTGTTAGGGACCGTTCACGAAACCAACCTTTATTTAAAAAAAAAAAAGTTTCGTCCGCCAAACTTTGAAAATCGTTTACGCAAAAGCGAAATATGTACAAAATGTAACTCAGCCACAGGGTAAATTTGAATTTGTAGATTTTAGCCGAGTTTCATTTTGTACACCTAGAAGTTCATTTTTTCAAAATTTTAAACATTTTAGGCGTTAAAGTCCATCAAAAGTTGACCTTCTCCGTGTAAGAGGTTATTGAAGTATAACCATTAAGAAGTTAATTTTTAAAGGCTTGTAAATCGTAAACCGTTACAGATATTGAAAAAATGCACTAAGTAAAATCTGTTGGAAATTTAATTCTCTTTAATTTTTTCTATTCATTTTTTCTCTAGGACGCACTGTTTTCAAGATAAATTTATTTTTAAAAAAAATTATTTTCCGAAAATGGTGCATCCTAGAAAAAAAAATTAAGTACTTTATAGAGAATTAAATTTCCTACAATTTTTATTGGTGTACAAAATGAAACTGAGCCACAGGGTAAATTTGAATTTTGTAGATTTTAGCCGAGTTTCATTTTGTACACCTAGTAGTTCATTTTTTCAAAATTTTAACATTTTAGGCGTTAAAGTCCATCAAAGTTGACCTCCGTGTAAGAAGGTTATTGAAGTATAACCATTAAGAAGGTTAATTTTTAAAGGATTGTAAATCGTAAACCGTTACAGATATTGAAAAAATGCACTAAATAAAATCTGTTGAAAATTTAATTCTCTTTAATTTTTATTCAATTATTTTTTCTCTAGGACGCACTGTTTTCAAGATAAATTTATTTAAAAAAAAATTATTTTCCGAAAATGGTGCATCCTAGAAAAAATAATTAAGTACAAATTTATAGAGAATTAAATTTCCTACAATTTTTATTTATTAGGTCTACAAAATGAAACTAAGCCAAGGTAAATTTGAATTTTGTAGATTTTAGCCTAGTTTCATTTGTACACCTAATAGCTTAAGCGGAAATAGCAAAAGCGGCTTAAAAATCTTGTAATCTGAATACATCTCTCATTTTTTTTTTTCAGTGGAAGACGAGATACGGAGTACTGACAAAAATCTCTCCAGCAGCAGGTAAGTCATCTTTTCTTCTTCTTTTTGTTGTTTAATTCTTGAAAGGTTTTTATTTTATTGTCCTCCAACATGCTTTATGACTGTGATAATCCATTGAGTTATGTTCTAGACTTATGGAGCAAAAAATAAATAAACCTTTCCGAAATAAAAAGCCGCTCTAGGGAATGCAACATTTTTCCACCCTTTCCGACAGGGATTTCCGTATTCCCGAGATAATTTGCCGATCCCCGGTTAAATATCCGAGGGTCCCTTTTGTAATTAAAGGAGTTTGCCCTTCTCATTACCCGCACTTTCCCTTGCGGGGAAGTGGAATATTTCATTGTCCGAATGTCCAAATATTAAGGAAAGGGGTTTTTATCGATTCTTAAATTAAAACGTGATGGCGGGAGGCTCTTGAAGAAACGCTGATTCTTCATTGTATTGCCGTGACAGTAGTTAACAGGAGCGAGTGGATCAGCCGCCTTTTCTCTCCCTCCACGTCGGGCAATTAGCCCGCCTGTTCCTAACTCAAAAGCGTGACGACTAACAATACCTTCACCGCTGTACTGTCGATGGGGGGTGGCTGGGCGAGGGGGCTAAAACGACGGTTTTATCACTTCATCTTCCTATCTTCACATCTGTACACTAAATCATCGCAAAAAGGGTCTTAAGCAGTTGGAAATAATTAATTCTCTGCTTTCTGAAGCAAAAGATTTCTCTTAAAAAATTCTAACATTATGAAACTTAACAAGAATTTCTTCATTTACTTTATAAGTTCGAAACCGTGTTGGGCGTAATCGTAATTCCGATTACGTTTACAATCGTATTCGTATTTTTTCTGCGATTACGGTCGTAATCGCATTTTTTTAACGATTACAATCGTAATCGTATTTTTTTTCTGCGATTACATCGTAATTGTATTTTTTTTCTGCGATTACCATTATAATCGTATTTTTTTCTGCGATTAACATCGTAATCGTATTTTTTTCTGCGATTAACATCGTAATCGTATCTTTATTTCTGCGATTACAATCTTAATTGTATTTTTTTTTCTGCGATTACCATTATAATCGTATTTTTTTCTGCGATTAACATCGTAATCGTATTTTTTTCTGCGATTAACATCGTAATCGTATCTTTATTTCTGCGATTACAATCTTAATTGTATTTTTTTTCTGCGATTACCATTATAATCGTATTTTTTCTGCGATTACGGTCGTAATCGCATTTTTCTAAAAATGTCGTTTCGAGCCGTAAACGCTAACGAAAATACGATTACGCCCGTAATTGCTGAAAAAAAAAATGCGCGTAATCGCGAAAAAAAAAAAAAAACTTAGAAAATTTTTCGAAAAAACAAACTTGGAAAATTCTCCTTTATACTTTCCCTCCCTTATACATCCCTTCGTTATACTTCGTTCCCAAATACTTCCCCTCTGTTATACTACCCCTCCCTTAAACTTCCCCCTCCCATATACTTCCCACTCCGTTATACTTCCCCTCCCATAACTTCCCACTCCGTTATACTTCCCCTCCCATAACTTCCCCCTACGTTTACTTCCCCTCCGTTATACTTCCCCCTCCTGTATAGATACTTCTCTTTGGAAAAGTTTTCGTTGGAAGCTCTTAAAACCAGTACTTTTTTTAGTGTAAAAAGAAAGAAAGAATTAGGCCCTAGAAAAAAATGCTGAAATTAGTAAAAACAGCGTAAAAAAATATTAAAATGTATTGTTATATGAGGGTTTATAAGCTATTTTGATGATGAAATATTAAGAAAATTTTCGCGGTTATAGCGAGTAGATGGATTTAAAGTAATGAAGTGCCCTTGTAAATCCTGGAAAGAGACGAGCTTAAAGCTTTCTTCACCCCTTTCCACCTCCTCAAACCTTTCGTCTCAATTACGCCTTTGGTATAAAGAACGTGGGCTTAAATTTTAAACCCCTTTTCCGTTGATAAATTCCCGCCGTCGTAAATTTATCGTCGAGATTTAAAACCAAGAGCGAAAAATTATTGTGGATTTATAATAGGCGGACTTTTTGTTTTGTCCCTTGACATTCTTACCTCGGAAGGGGGAGACGAATCAAATCCCAATGGATGCGTTTGCCATCAAGTGATGGATGGGGTCTGCGAGAAGGCATTGTTTTTAACGGCCTCAACCCCTTTTCGTGACTAATGGGAAAACGCCTATTTTAGACTTTATTACAAGTGGATTTTTTTAGAGAGGAAAATATATGCGAATATGCAGCTTCCCACAGGTACTCCCTCGAGATCGATCCCGTTATGCGGCGAGATAAATAATAATCAGCTCACGCAACCCGCCCCCTGGCACCGGCCGAAACTTATGATTTAACAGCGCTGAGAGGGTGGGGAAAAAAACGCCGATCCCTTATTTTACTAACCCTCTTCAAAATTTATACCCTATTTTAGTATTTGCCCTCTTGATTTGACATAATGGGATATTATTTAAAAATTCGCTCGCTTATTTAACATCGCCTTTTGGCGAAAATTAAAGTGCACATGTCGACCTTAAACAATAGATACTTATTCCCCCTTCTAGAGGTTCTATTGTAAAATGAACAATAGCCATCAGCTTTAATGCTGAATAAAGTTGTAAAATATTTTTTCCTTTAAGAAAAGAAATAAAAAAGCTGTTAATGACGAAAATGTCCATGCTTGCCAAACGAGTATTGATATTCTCAACCTTCTACACCGTAGTGCCGTGTTATGATGCCATTAGACAAGTTTTACACGGCCTGCGCGGCAAGATCTAAAAACAAACTTAAATCCACGATAAAAATAACATAAAACTGACACGGAAATTTTAAAATCTAGCATTTTAACCGTTTTTTCAGTCGAAAATGTCCCCATAAATCTTCCTTCCAACTTTCACGCTATACTGTACATAGAATTTAGTTTTGTGGTTATCTAGATTTCGGGGAGATCATTGAGAATGGGTTTCAAACCAGTGTTGGGCAAGGGTAGAAGTACAAAATTTCTCCCTACTAAAAAAAATGATCATTAAGGCCAATGTCCACTCCAAAAGTTGTGTTTCTGAGACAATAGATGGCGCTGAAAATATTCCTGGATTTTCTCTTAGGCTATTAATTTTTTTGAAATTTTCTAACGCAGATCTTCTTTATTTAGATAAACTTAGGGAGCTATCCAGACAAATTTCCAAAAAAATTTTCCGTGGAAATTTTAAATTTCTATTTTTTGTAATATTCAAAAATTGGAAAAACGGGTACAGGACATTCCTCTATTTATTTAAAGAATTTTGACGCCCTAAAAACGAAAATCGATCCATAAATGTCCGCGGAAACTCAAAATGTTCAAAATTTGGTCTACTTCAAAAGAAGCGCCGCGCCCTTCGTGTTTCCAAAGTGATGAGTCAAGACTCTTACGACCCCTTATCCCCTCCTCGCCCGTTCTGAAACTATTCATTCAACACATTTATTTCTAATTTTTCTTCTTTTATTTTATCTTTGCAAAAGCAACCTTCTGATTTTCACTTTGAAATTTAAAAAAAAAAAGTCCACCGGGCAGGGGTTATGTCCTTTCAATGGCTTTGAATGGTTTCCGTCATATTTATACTTTACATTTGACTACCAAACTAATAAAAAAATTCGGTTTTTCTGCAAGAAAACCCAAAAACCGAAAAAACAAAAACAAAATTGGTGCAAAAGAAAAACAAACAATCGTATCATTATGTACGAGGGGTGTCCAAAAATTAAAGACCTTTTGTATTTTGCCGCCGTACGGGCGAAGTATTCTGCCAGATGAAAACACTAGCTTGTAGCGGGAAGTTCCCCCTTCACATCGCACTTGGTCTCATCTCTCTATCTTATCCAGCGTTGCTACGGCAGCCGTTCGCGATGGACGTCTCGGTGCCGAGTCCCGCCGGTTGTGAGGTTCGCTCCGTCATGCTCCGTTTTCGCGGTTCTTCGTGAAGGGAAGAAATTTGAAATCTAATTAAAATTTTTATTTTATAGAAACATAAACACTAAATAACACTAAACCGGAGATAAGCACTTTTTATAACTAATGTTTGGCAGGGCGGAACGCTCCCGCCTTTGAATTTTACTGCAGGTACAGGTATCTATTAAAAGTATAGTATATGTATATATACGGATATATGTATATAATAATAATATAATAAAATAATAATTACTTAGTTCAATATTATGAGAAATAGCTATGAGCTCTCAAGGTCACTTGAGTCGGGTGGAAATTCTCTTGATCGCAACGAGCAGTGAATTCCCTTGTCATCAGGGCTCAATTTTTTTTTATTTCACTTTACGACAAAACCGTTAGAGTTATTGAATTTTTTCTTTTTAGCAATACATCATTAAATTGGATGTATTTGTTCCTGTAGCTCACTTTTTGAATAAAATTTATTTTTAAAGTTTTAAAAACTTTAAAATTTAAATTTGAGATTTTTTTAAAAATATGCCTCTAGAGCTCCCTTAGTTTTTCTATAAAAATGATAAAAAATTTGTTTGAGCAAAATCGGTCACTGGTTCCGGAATAAAAGCTGTAAAACTTTTGGCATCTTCCATCTCACTCGCACACTTGGTGTGGACATTGGCCTTAAAAAGTGGTAATTTTTTACACCAAAATTCTTAAAAATATAAGGAGTAATTGGTGAAATATGGTGAAAATCGGACCAACGGTTCGGCCGCAGCGAATTTTTTAAAATTTCAAACAGACCTATCTCCGCCATTTTTTCGAATTCAAAAATCGCCCTCGTTACATTCTTCTTCACCGGCTAAAGAAATTTTGTGAAAATTTGGTGAATATCGGATGAAAACTGTGGCCGTAAAGTGTTCCGGAAAAAAATGCTACGGACGGTCGGCCGGCACCACAGACAAAGTTGAGATCGGTAAAGATCAATATTCTATTGACCCTCCGAACCCTCCCCAAAAACCCGACGTCGAGGGTATCACAATAACTTCTTTCAGGAAGTTAAAACCGGGTTACGAAATCAGCGCTACCTACATGAAACGTTCTTCCACCAAAACAAACCACGATTCCTCCTTCTTGCGCATCTAGCGGTCTGAAAACTAACTATTTGAAGGTTGGATTCGATCATGCACAAAGATGCTTTATCCAAACCTATTTTTGAAAAAATGCAACGTTTTTCCCGCAGCCTATTGTTGTCTATAAAACGACTAAATTAAAAATAATAAAACGATATAAACTCTATTTTATTGGCTTAAGATTCATAATTAATCCTACGATCGAAATGGGACAGTCTGGATAAAGATCTGGACAATTTTTGTTAGTATCCCTGATTTGTAAGCTCGTGAGTAGACCCATTGATCTTTCGGTTCGTCATCGGATGGAAAATTTTCAGGAAACCTAAAAAAAAAAAAAGAAATATTAAAGTTGTACAAGTTTGAAGGATGAAAAGTTTCATAATCGCGGACCCGACTCACGTCCTTCCCCTTCGCCGACCCTTTTTCGAAACCACGTTTATTTCCTTAAATGATCTCCTTGATGAAAGTGTTTTGAATATTTTACAATATTGCGTTTCGATAAAATAGTGGATTTTAGTATAATTGTCACTTACTTAAGTACGACTCTAAATATCTCTGCGAGCATGTTTTCATTAGGTTGGAGTTGTTGAGCTCCCTCACAAATTGCACGTAGAACGCAGCCCTTTCCCGACATCCCGAGTCTGAAACAAGGATCAGGTTCTCTCCGTTACGGCAATTTACAAATTATCCTTCCAATTCCAAACTTAGAAGCAGGTTTATTCCGAAAATTTCCTTTGCCCTATGAGTGACAATGCGTCGACCACTTTGTATTCCCTGGCGTAGGAGACGGATTATATCCGGGAGTACATTAGCCATCTCCCCGAGGGCCGTTAATGCGAACGTACAGCCGCAACGGGCCCCTCCTTCTAATAGACTCGTTATACTAGTGTTTATAATATAATTCCTAAACTGTACAGATGTCTAAATCGTTTAGCTTTTTAAAGAACTACATGCAAACCTTCATGTTCTAACTACGACTGAAATTTTTGAACTTTGATGCTATCTAAAACTAAATTATCCAAAATCCTCAGATAAAAAAATAAATTTACATAATTGTCCTTTAATTTTTGAAGTTTTCTTACTTATCGAGATGATTTCTGCTCTGGAATAAACATAGCTTCTTTGCTTTCTGGCCAATCCGAATATCGCGTTTTTGGGATACTCGACGCCCAACGTCATTGAGTTGTTGGGTAGGTCGTATGAAGTTGCGACGGCGACGGCTTCGGAAAAGATGTCCTTGTCATCGGGCGTTATCGCTTTTATAGTCATACAGAAGGCGAACTGAAAATAAATAAAATAATCAGAAATCGAAAATGCAATATGTTTCTTATGCAGCAATACCTGTTTGAATAGCTTAGAAGGGGATATTACAAAAATCTCAACCGCATTTTCCTTGATTTTAAGCCAAAACAACCCGATTTTTGGGCGTTTTTTCTCGTTTTTTTGACCTTAAAATCCCCATTTTACAAGATTTTCCTTGATTTCGAGGCAAAACAACCCGATTTTTGAGCGTTTTTCACGGTTTTTTGACCTTAAAATCCCCATTTTACAAGATTTTCCTTGATTTCAAGCCAAAACAACCCGATTTTAGGGCGTTTTTCTCGGTTTTTGACCTTAAAATCCCCATTTTACAAGATTTCCTTGATTTAAGCCAAAACAACCCGATTTTTGGGCGTTTTTCTCGCTTTTTTGACCTTAAAATCCCCATTTTACAAGATTTTCCTTGATTTTAAGCCAAAACAACCCGATTTTTGGGCATTTTTCTCGGTTTTTTGACCTTAAAATCACCATTTACAAGATTTTCCTTGATTTTAAGCCGAAACAACCCGATTTTTGAGCGTTTTTCTCGGTTTTGACCTTAAAATCCCCATTTTACAAGATTTTCCTTGATTTCAAGCCAAAACAACCCGATTTTAGGGCGTTTTTTCTCGGTTTTTGACCTTAAAATCCCCATTTTTCAAGATTTCCTGATTTCAAGCCAAAGCAACCCGATTTTAGGGCGTTTTTCTCGGTTTTTGACCTTAAAATCCCCATTTTACAAGATTTCCTTGATTTCAAGCCAAAACAACCCGATTTTTGGGCGTTTTTCTCGGTTTTTGACCTTAACATCCCCATTTTACAAGATTTTCCTTGATTTCAAGCCAAAACAACGATCGACCTGCAAATTTGTGAGGTCGCAGAACTTTATCTAGTGCGCAATCCAGCTGTCACCACCTTGCCAGAATACAAAGTCGAGCGACTACTTGAAGTTCAGGACTGGCCACATCCAACTGATGCTATCGAAATACCAGTCAACACACTGGACGTAGCAGCGAGAATGCAAATATACGGATGGAAGTAAAATTCCTCCTACAAACGTCGGGTGCGCATTTGTCGTTCTAAAAGACGGAATCGAACACTATAAAGAGGGTTTCAAATTAGCAGAATGGTGTAGTAATAACCAGGCGGAATGTGGGCCCTGCTTCAAGCTGTGAAATGGATTGAGGTCAATGTTGATGAAAGAGAGAGCCAAAATATGGAAACAATTGATATTTTTACGGACAGTGAAGTATGCCTACATATGTTGAAAAGCCCAGCAATCCATAATAGGGAGGCGGCTACAATATGTCAGACATTGAGAAACATCCAACAGAAATGAAGGTGAAGGTTACGCTAAATTGGGTGAAAGCTCATATTGGCAATTATGGCAACGAATTAGCAGATGGGCATGCGAAGAAGGCAGCGTTGGATGCAGATAAGACTATATCATTTTCGTGGTGCCTCTCTCGCATATTAAAAAAGAATTAAGAGCAACCTCGCTTAAAAGCTGGGAACTAGATGGGCCAACTCCAGCAAAGGCGCAGCAACAAAAAGATTTTTCCCTTCAACAACATCAAGAAGGAAGACCAACTTACGACATACAGCCAGAACAACGATGGTGCTCACCGAACACGGTGAATGCAAGGCATACCTGCATCGTTTCAAAATTATCACAAATGGAGTCTGTGAGTGTGGAGAAGAACCCAAACCTGGCACACTTGGTGTATAGATGCAGACTACTAGATCGCCATCGCTCTGCAATGCAACAGAGAATTGTTCTGCAAGGCAACGCTTGGCCTTGCCAAGAAAATCTACTAGTCACAACGTACCAAAATTTATTTATTTATTTCATAAACTCCATAAAGTTACCTTTGTCCTAGTTATATATCAAAAAATTGTAAAAAAAAAAAAAAAAAAAAATGTAAATTGTAAATTGTAAAAATTGTAAAAAAATTGTAAATTGTAAAAATTGTAAAAAAAAAAAAAAATTGTCAATAATGTAGCCATCTGCAGTCTTATAGAGGGAGCAGATGATAACAAAGGAATTTAAATAAACATTTTCTCTCCAGGATTACTGGATGGGAAAAAAAAAAAAAAAAAAAAAAAAAGCCAAAACAACCCGATTTTAGGGCGTTTTAGGTAGATTTCTTTTCTTCAAAAATCTACCTATTGTAATGTACCAAGTTTATATATACATATGTATATTAGCACGATAACTGGAGCAATTTTAATGTGAGGGTGACGATATCCGGTATTTAGAGTTTTTATCTCAATAGCTCGGACGAGTTCGTTAATGGCTGAAATCGGACCAGCGATTCACCTACTTTACTTAGGGCTTAAAAGACAAAATTGGCATTTTCTATTGAAATCCTAGTCCTTTTGCAAAAAAAAACTTTAAGACCTGCGAGGGCGTGTAAAAAATTAATTAAAGCAGGTTTGGACGAGCCAGGCGCAAAATATGAACTAGCTAAACTTTAAAAAAAATTTGAATTTATACCGGGAATTATTAAATATTTTATTAATAAAATTATCAGATGTTTTTCTAGGGGCTCAGTGGCGCAATTTTCTTATATCATCATTTTTATAACATAATATATTTTGTGTTTATACATTTTAATTTTAATCATGAAAAGAAATCTACCTTTTGTCCCTGCTACCGCAGGGTCTTATTTTCGGTTTTTTGACCTTAAATCCCCATTTTACAAGATTTTCCTTGATTTTAAGCCAAAACAACCCGATTTTTGGGCGTTTTTCTCGGTTTTTGACCTTAACATCCCCATTTTACAAGATTTTCCTTGATTTCAAGCCAAAACAACCGATTTTAGGGCGTTTTTCTCGGTTTTTGACCTTAAAATCCCCATTTTACAAGATTTTCCTTGATTTCAAGCCAAAACAACCCGATTTAGGCGTTTTCTCGGTTTTTTGACCTTAAAATCCCATTTTTCAAGATTTACCATGATTTCAAGCCAAAACAACCCGATTTTAGGGCGTTTTCTCGGTTTTTGACCTTAAAATCCCCATTTTACAAGATTTTCCTTGATTTCAAGCCAAAACAACCCGATTTTAGGGCGTTTTTCTTTTGGCAAAGAGAAGCCATTTTTGAGAGCAAGAAACACCCCTTCACCGAATGTGGGATGTTCTCGTTTTTGGGCCAAGATCCTCAAGCGTTTCCTCGTCTATGCCAAAAATTAAAAGGAAATAAAAACTTCATTTTAGGTGTACAAAATGAAACTCAGCCAAGGGTAAATTTGAATTTGTATATTTTAGCCGAGTTTCATTTGTACACCTAATAAAAATTTTATCATTTTCTTTATCTTTTAAAAATAATCCTTTTTACTATTAAATTTAAAACCAATACCATGTACAGCATGGTTTTTTAAAAAACCGTCTGCTGGAGAGTGAGTTTTCTTTTTTTTTTGTTTATATTTTTAATTTTAAGTTTAATTTCATTTGCCTATTTGTTGATTGTTGATTGAAATTTTAATAGTTAAAGTAACTGACCAATTCATTTCGGTATTCCAGAGCGTGTCTTACGTATTTGATTAATCTTACCGATCCGGGTTTATTCAATTCCTGTACCAAGTCATTCTTTGTGATTTTTGATTTTCCCAAGTACAAATGTCTAATTTCCGCCAATATTGTGCAATTTGCAATGAAATGAATCGTATCTTCCTTTACTTTATCATTACATAACGAACAAATATTTGAGTTTTTGTTTCTGACAGGGGATGAGTTTAAAAATAAAAGTTCTCCTCTTAGTTTAAACCACCATCGAGCAATATAAGACGACTTAATTTTTGAGGGGCTTGAATTAAAATCAAAAAGCTGCTTGCTGTGATCAAGTTCCTTGTAAAGAAGAAAATTGGAAGTCCGAGATAGTTGGTCTAAGCAATCTCTATGGTGCCTTGATCGGATAGCTTCTACTATCTTGGGCAAAAACGAAAGCCATTCTGCACTATTTTCGAGGGAGAGGGAGAAGTTTAAGTCGAGTTCGAGGACCAATTCATTTAGAGCACTGAACCAATATGTATTTGCCTTAATCGTTTCAACAGCTATGATTTTTGGCAGTCTCGAATCTGCAAGAACGAGGACTTTAGCAAGATACTTGAGGTGCAGTTGCAGTGTATGTATATAGACTAAGTCTACACCTGTCTCTAGGTATATGGCATACTTAGGAGTAAACGATGGAAGGCCATAGAGTTTTCTAATGAAGTATCGCTGAAAGGCTTCTACTTCTTCGTAGCGCTGGAAACCCCAGGCTTGGCAAGCGTAGCATAACATTGAGCGTGAAACGCTAAGGAATATTTGAAACTTATTCTTGAACGCGATGTCGGGATTGGAAATAAGTTTCGCCCACACACTATTAATGGCATATTTTGCTGTGTAACTTTTTTTGGAAAAGTGCTCAGATAGCGATAGTTTAGGGGTGAAAACTACTCCTAGATATTTATACTTGTTAACGACTTCAATTTTTTTTCCTTTAAAAACCACCTTTCATTTTTTGCAGCCCTTCCACCGTTCCTAAAAACCATTATTTTGGATTTCGCCAGATTCACGTTCAGATTCCATTTGGTACAATAATCTTCTAGCTGGTCTATATTCTTCTGGAGTGCTGTGGGTGATTCAGTTAAGATCACAATGTCGTCTGCGTACATCAGAATTTTAACTTTTGTATGTCCACATCGTATCCCATAATCTAGAGTTTCGGGAAGGTCGTCAAGGAATAACGAAAAAATTAAAGGACTCAACACACAACCTTGCCTTACTCCCGAAAACACCTCAAAGAACTCCGACATACCATCTTTAGTTCTTACGGCAGACTTCGTTTGCATAAATGTGGATCTTAAAATGTTTAGTATTTTTCTGGAAAAACCGAGCTTGGCTAATTTTTTCAGGAGATGTCCTCTATCGACTGAGTCGAATGCCGCTTTGAGATCCACGAAAAAACCATAAACTTTATTACCCTTTTGACGCAACTTTAGTTTTATTATATTTGATAAAGAGAATATGTGGTCTACTGTCGAGAAACCTCTTCTGAACCCTGCCTGGTACTCTGACATCAAGTTCGAACCATCGACAAAGCTTTGCATACGATTCAACAACAGACTTGCAAAAGTTTTGGCATCCGTGTCTATACATGATATGCCCCTGTAGTTGGACGGGTCATTTTTATTGCCTTGTTTATGCAATGGGATAATTATTGACTTTCCATAAGACGAGGGAACCTCACCGTGTTCAAATACAAAGTTGAAAAGAGACAATAGCCTGTCCTTGAATTCTGGGGTCGCGGATTTGAGGAACTCCGATGGGATCCCGTTAGGCCCAGGGGTCTTTTTAGTCTTTAATGCTCCTATAGCATTATTAAGTTCTTCTATAGTGAACGGCGCATCTAGCACCTCGTTACTAAGGGCATTCAAATCGGGGAAACTATGAAGGGAAACCAATGTGGGGTTAAGCAGGTTCTTGAAGTGATCTTTCCATGTATCCTGCGTGATACTACCGGCGACGTTTAAACTTCTCGTTTTAAATTTGTTCGCAATCATCCAGAACTCCCTCGCGTCTCTTGCATTTGCAAACTTACTAATCGTTTCTTCGAAATACTCCCTCTTTTTTTCTGCCACAATAGTTTAAAATCTTTTTGGCATTTCGTATACGCTTTTCTAGTGCTTGGAGTATCCGCTTTACGAAAGAGTTTAAGTAGTGCAAGAGTTTTTTTCCTCGCAGCTAGACAGTCATAGTCAAACCAGTCATTTTTTCGGAACAATCGCAAAAAATTATCACTTCGAGATGGCCACGATGCTTTTATCGCCTCCTCAAAAAAGTTATCCATGTGAGATGAAACCGGGACGCACCGGGGGGATGAATCGATAAACTTATTTAGATTGTTTTTATAGGCTTCCTCCATCTTGGGATTCCATACTAGATTTTCTAGGTGAGCCCCCTCTACTTGCCTAAGATTGCATCTTGTATTAATTTGAAAAGAAATAGGCATATGGTCTGAAAAAGTTTCCGGATGAACGATAAATTCATTTACAAGTGTGAAATATCCTTCGAGACACAACAATAATCAACAGTCGAACAACCATTTGGACTGATATACGTAAATTCACCATCTCGGTCCGACAGAACCCTTCCATTTAAAATTATCAAGTCATTTTCACTACAAAATTCTATGAACTTTCGACCATTCCCATTTAAAACCTTATCTTTCGCTTTCCTTTCATGGGACTTTTGTTCGTCTAAAGTTAATTTTTTTGGGAGGCACTGACCTGATGCTATTCTTGCATTGAAGTCCCCCGCAGTTACAAAGTATTTATCGGTATTATAGTAAAATATTTTTAAATTCCTCGAACGCTCTGTCCCAGGCATCCTTCTTTGAGACGGACGAGGGGGTTAAATAGGCTGGGACCAGATTGATATCTTGGTGGAGTGTTTTGATTTTAATTATAGGGTACTCTAATATTTCTGAAAGACTTACAATATGCTCTATGGTCGATTTATATGCAATTAAAATACCACCCTTAGCCCTCCCCATTGAAAACTCCCTGTAGGCAGAATAAAATGTAATTTAAATAGAATCAAGATTTTATATATATATTGCTTATAAAATATATTTTATTTATGTAAATAAAGTACGAAAACGTCAAATGCTTAATAAAGTATGTAAAGTTATTTAGTGCTAATAAAGGGGTTAAACCCCGAACGTTATAAGTTAGAATACTAATTTGAAATGGATTTACTCAAGTTTTTTTGCCTTTTAGGCTTTTTTCCTCTCCGGCAGACGGCTAACCCTATTGCGATGCAGTATTTGTCAAGCGATGCTCTGTTGCCGTAGACTCCTCCATCCTCAGCCGTGCTATGATTTCAGTTAGGTCGACGTTCCTGATTCTGCTGACTACTTCATTTGTGTCCAGCGATGTAAGTCCGAGTTCGTCGTCCCAGGCAAAATACT
The DNA here is from genome assembly GCA_014119065.1 of Orius insidiosus. Taxonomy (NCBI): domain Eukaryota; kingdom Metazoa; phylum Arthropoda; class Insecta; order Hemiptera; family Anthocoridae; genus Orius; species Orius insidiosus. The sequence goes on from JACGAQ010002543.1 coordinate 30,146, forward strand.
TTTTTTGAACCAACAGTTTATCCCTTCGAACGGTGTGATGTCAACGTCTTTCATAGATTTTTTCAATTCTGCACGAACTTTCAGCAATTTGCTTCTTCTTTTCGAACCTGTTGGGAAGTCTTGTGCTATGCTGAGCCCCTTGTCTTTTAAGAGATGCGCTTTCTGAAGAATCCTTTTTTTGTCAGAGACAGCATTTAGCGACACCAAGATGGCTTTTTGACCGATTGAGAACGAGTCTGTTAAAGATACTGGTTCGTCTATTTTAAGTTGCTCCTTGAAGAAGTTTTGAGCCACGACAGCAGGATCACCCTCTTTTACATCCAGCCCACGAAGGATTAGGTTTTGTTCCTCATTTCAATTTCAAGATCCTCAATACGCTTCTGGTACTGTCGTTCGGATCTCTTCAGCATCTCGACCTGGCTTCGCAGCAAACTACACTCCTCTCTGATAGAGCGTACTTCCTCCTTAATTGTCCTTTCCATGCATGCAAATTTAGTATCCAGTAAGCTGCTAATTGCTTCTAGCGTAAGGTATTTTGCCCCGATCCCATCACAGCAGATTTACTTAACAAATTAGTCTTTTACTTACTGGCTCCTTTTTATTTTCAGGTGAGCTCCTTGGCCTTTTTGGGGTTACCCCTGTTTTATCAAAATTTTTCTGAGGTAATGAGGAGGATGAGGATCGTAATCTTCCCAATTTAGTTTTTTTCCTTGTTTTATTGTTTTTCGACATTTACCTTTGCCACCGATACATTGCCCCGATATATCGGTGCCACCGATACATTGCTCCGATATATCGGTGCCACCGATACATTTGCTCCGATATATCGGTGCACCGATACATTTGCTCCGATATATCGGTGCCACCGATACATTTGCTCCGGTGTATCGGTGCCACCGATATATTTCCTCCGATATATATGTAAAAAATACCTGAAATATACGCTAATAACTCCGACGATTTTCACTCTTCCTTAGTTCCTAAATAATAATTTCCTCCGATGTATCTATGTATGTATCGATATATTTCCTCCAGATATATCAGTGCCACCGATACATTTGCCCCGATATATCGGTGCCACCGATACATTTGCCCCGATATATCGGTGCCACCGATACATTTGCCCCGATATATCGGTGCCACCGATACATTTGCTCCGATATCGGTGCCACCGATACATTTGCTCCGGTGTATCGGTTTCCACCGATATATTTCCCGATATATGTAAAAAATACCTGAAATATACGCTAATAACTCCGACGATTTTCACTCTTCCTTAGTTCCTAAATAATAATTTCCTCGATGTATCTATGTATGTATCGATATATTTCCTCCGATATATCAGTGCCACCGATACATTTGCCCCCGATATATCGGTGCCACCGATACATTTGCCCCGATATATCGGTGCCACCGATACATTTGCCCCGATATATCGGTGCCACCGATACATTTGCTCCGATATATCGGTGCCACCGATACATTTGCTCCGATATATCGGTGCCACGATACATTTGCTCCGATATATCGGTGCCACCGATACATTTGCTCCGATATATCGGTGCCACCGATACATTTGCTCCGATATATCGTGCCACCGATACATTTGCTCCGATATATCGGTGCCACCGATACATTTGCTCCGATATATCGGTGCCACCGATACATTTCTCCGATATATCGGTGCCACCGATACATTTGCTCCGGTGTATCGTGTGCCACCGATATATTTCCTCTCCGATATATGTAAAAAATACCTGAAATAACGCTAATAACTCCGACGATTTTCACTCTTCCTTAGTTCCTAAATAATAATTTCCTCCGATGTATCTTGTATGTATCGATATATTTCCTCCGATATATCATGCCACCGATACATTTGCCCCGATATATCGGTGCCACCGATACATTTGCCCCGATATATCGGTGCCACCGATACATTTGCCCCGAGATATCGGTGCCACCGATACATTTGCTCCGATATCGGTGCCGATACATTTGCTCCGGTGTTATCGGTTTCCACCGATATATTTCCTCCGATATATATGTAAAAAATACCTGAAATATACGCTAATAACTCCGACGATTTCACTCTTCCTTAGTTCCTAAATAATAATTTCCTCCGATGTATCTATGTATGTATCGATATATTTCTCCTATATCAGTGCCACCGATACATTTGCCCCGATATATCGGTGCCACCGATACATTTGCCCCGATATATCGGTGCCAACCGATACATTTGCCCCGATATATCGGTGCCACCGATACATTTGCTCCGATATATCGGTGCCACCGATACATTTGCTCCGATATATCGGTGGCCACCGATACATTTGCTCCGATATATCGGTGCCACCGATACATTTGCTCCGATATATCGGTGCCACCGATACATTTGCTCCGATATATCGTGCCACCGATACATTTGCTCCGATATATCGGTGCCAACCGATACATTTGCTCCGATATACCGGTGCCACGATACATTTGCTCCGGTGTATCGGTGCCACCGATATATTTCCTCCGATATTATGTAAAAATACCTGAAATATACGCTAATAACTCCGACGATTTTCACTCTTCCTTAGTTCCTAAATAATATTTCCTCCGATGTATCTATTATGTATCGATATTTCCTCCAATATATCAGTGCCACCGATACATTTGCCCCGATATATCGGTGCCACCGATACATTTGCCCCCGATATCGGTGCCACCGATACATTTGCCCCGATATATCGGTGCCACCGATACATTTGCTCCGATATATCGGTGCCACCGATACATTTGCTCCGATATCGGTGCCACCGATACATTTGCTCCGATATATCGGTGCCACCGATACATTTGCTCCGAATATCGGTGCCACCGATACATTTGCTCCGATATATCGGTGCCACCGATACATTTGCTCCGATATATCGGTGCCACCGATATTTGCTCCGATATACCGGTGCCACCGTACATTTGCTCCGGTGTATCGGTGCCACCGATATATTTCCTCCGATATATATGTAAAAAATACCTGAAATATACGCTAATAACTCCGACGATTTCACTCTTCCTTAGTTCCTAAATATAATTTTCCTCGATGTATCTATGTATGTATCGATATATTTCCTCCGATATATCAGTGCCACCGATACATTTGCCCCGATATATCGGTGCCACCGATACATTTGCCCCGATATATCGGTGCCACCGATACATTTGCCCCGATATATCGGTGCCACCGATACATTTGCTCCGATATATCGGTGCCACCGATTACATTGCTCCGATATATCGGTGCCACCGATACATTTGCTCCGATATATCGGTGCCACCGATACATTTACTCCGATATATCGGTGCCACCGATACATTTGCTCCGATATATCGGTGCCACCGATACATTTGCTCCGATATATCGGTTGCCACCGATACATTTGCTCCGATATATCGGTGCCACCGATACATTTGCTCCGATCTAGGAACGCGGTAGCGTTCCGCCCCGCCAAGCAACACCCAGTCCGAAGACGTCAGAAAACGGTACCTACCAAGTGTATGTTTACTGGACGTCACGATTTGCGTTTTTCAGGTATCTGGATCTCGGCTCCCTGTGGACCGATCGACTTGAAATTTGCTACAGATTTACTTTGATATGATATGAGTAAACGCTGAAAATTTCAAGTCGATCGGTCCACGGGAGCTGAGATAAAAGTCTGAAAACCCGGTTTTTCGCCTTTACCGTGTCTTCTTCTTCTTCTTCTTCTTCTTCTTCTTATTCAGCTAGACAAGGCTACAGCCTCTCCTAGCGCACCGATTGACTTGAATTTGCACAGAGCTTCCTTTCAACTTGAGCCAGTGCCTTTTAAAAGATTTACCCCGAAATCTTAACTTAAAAAAAAGTTAGGAACAAAAAACTGAAATTTAGGGTATTTTAGCCACTTTAACGGGTACACAGCCTGGAGACAAGACCAATCGACTTGAAATTGTGCACAGAGCTTCCTTCTGAGTTTAGCAATGAGGACGAGTATAGTAATGAGGACGGATTTCGAAATGGGTCTCCAGACCCTCGGGTCATTTGACCAGTGATCTGACCAGTTGTCTGTGGCGCCGGCTGTACGCCCGATTAAATTATGATTGAACTTTCTAAAGCATGAGGTTAGAATGTACATTCCAGACTTGCTAAATGCCACTATCGGCTGGCTTAATTATTACGCTACATACGCTATTAATTTAATGCTACCATTTTTCCCGGGCAACTGAAACAACGCGCGGTTCTTTTAGGAGTTTACGATTCATTTGAATTTAAACTACAAAAAGATATGATATCCCCACAAAAAACACCCCGTGTAAAAACACCCCGCCTCGCAAAAATCCTTTTACATCAGCCGGAAAAAGTTGTGATATCAACTTCCCGCCTCAAATGAGCGGAAGAGTCGATACGCCGAGTGGTAGGTACGATGATGTGAGAAGCACGATGCCCGTGCTCCCGTTTTCAATGCTCCCCTTGGCGGCATCGCGAAAGGATTTTTGCGAGGCGGGGTGTTTTTTACACGGGGTGTTTTTTGTGGGGTATATCGGTGCCACCGATACATTTGCTCCGGTGTATCGGTGCCACCGATACATTTGCTCCGGTGTATCGGTGCCACCGATATAATTCCTCCGATATATATGTAAAAAATACCTGAATATACGCTAATAACTCCGACGATTTTCACCCTTCCTTAGTTCCTAAATAATAATTTCCTCCGATATATCTATGTATGTATACATATTATAGAATTAATTAATTTAGAATTAAAATAACTAGTGCCTTTAATTCTAAAACTATTTAAAAAGTGAACAGTCATAAAGCTCTCGGTCAGCCGTAATTAGACATTAACGATAAGATGCCCCTCCACAAGTATTAGGTGACCCTCCTAAAACGTTTAAATTTAAAGAACTAGTTTAAAAGGGAAAATTTTCAACGCTGGAGAGGATGTTGGTATTTAATTTAAAATGTGGCTTTTAACGATCTGTTTTGAACTATTTGCATATAGCAGCATTATTAAAATCGTTTGGTCGATTTCGGAATTTAATATGGGATACAAATATAAAAAAACCATTATTCAATTTAAAATTGTTACTAGGTAGGAAAAATGACAAGTCTTCGCAGATCGAGGTCTACGTGACCCCGGAAGAAACCCCAAATTTCACCTGCGAACTTTCAACGTTAGACTCTCCCACCCTTTCACCTAAGGCGCCTCTATTACTACTACCCGAAACTCGAATTGTTCTTAATTCTCCAAAATATGTTTATAATTGTTAATATATCAAGACGTATGTAATGTATTATAGAATTAATTTAATTTAGAATTAAAATATAACTAGGCCTTTAATTCTGAAATTATTTGAAAAGTGAACAGTCATAAGCTCTCGTCAGCCGTAATTAGACATTAACGAATGCCCCCCCACAAGTTTAGGTGGCCCCTCCTAAAAACGTTTAAAGAAATAGTTTAAAAAGGGAAAATTTTCAACGCTGGAGAGGATGTTGGTATTTAATTTAAAATGTGGCTTTTAACGATTATTTTTCATGCTTCAAAATCTAAAGCTTTGGGCTGGAGCTTCGGCCCATCGTAAATTAACGTAAAAGAAGCAAAACCAAAAGAATTGGTAAACCATCCTAACCATCCCTAACCATCACTGACCATCCCTAAAAAAAAATATGGGATACAAATATAAAAAAACCATTATTCAAATCAAAATTGTTACTAGGTAGAAAAATGACAAGTCTTCTCAGATCGAGGTCTACGTGAACCCCGGAAGAAACCCCAAATTTCACCCTGCGAACTTTCACCAACTGTTAGACTCTCTCCCACCCCTTTCACCTAGGCGCCCTCTATTACTACTACCCGAAACTCGAATTGTTCTTAATTCTTCAAAATATTTTTAATTGTTATTAATATCAAACGTATGTATACGTATTATGAACTAATTTAATTTAGAATTAAAATATAACTGCTGACTTTAATACTGAAACTATTTGAAAAGTGAACAGTCAATAAGCTGTCGTCAGCCGTAATTAGACATTAACGAAAAGATGCCCCTCCACTAGTTTTAGGTGACCCCTCCTAAAAACGTTAAAAGAAATAGTTTAAAAAGGGAAAATTTTCAACGCTGGAGAGGATGTTGGTATTTATTTAAAATGGGCTTTTAACGACTATTTTTCATGCTACAAAATCTAAAGCTATGGGCTGGAGCTTCGGCCCATCGTAAATTAACGTAAAAGAAGCAAAACCAAAAGAATTGGTAAACCATCCCTAACCATCCCTAACCATCACTGACCATCCCTAAAAAAAATATGGGATACAAATATAAAAAAACCATTATTCAATTCAAAATTGTTACTAGGTAGAAAAATGACAAGTCTTCGCAGATCGAGGTCTACGTGAACCGGAAGAAACCCCAAATTTCACCCTGCGAACTTTCACCAACTGTTAGACTCTCCCACCCCTTTCACCTAGGGCGCCCTCTATTACTACTACCCGAAACTCGCATTGTTCTTAATTCTTCAAATATTTTTAATTGTTATTAATATCAAAACGTATGTATACGTATTATAGAACTAATTTAATTTAGAATTAAAATATAACTGCTGACTTTAATACTGAAACTATTTGAAAAGTGAACAGTCAATAAGCTGTCGTCAGCCGTAATTAGACATTAACGAAAAGATGCCCTCCACAAGTTTTAGGTGACCCCTCCTAAAAACGTTAAAGAAATAGTTTAAAAGGGAAATTTTCAACGCTGGAGAGGATGTTAGTATTTATTTTGAAATGTGGCTTTTAAAGATCGTTTTAAACTCGATTGCACTATAGCAGTATTATTAAAATCATTTTGATCGACTCGGATGTTTTTTATGTTATATTTTTATAAATTTCTTTAGATCTATACTTGCTATAACATCGAAAGCAATGGGCTAGAGCTTGGGCCCGTCGTAAGTTTACGTAAAAAAAAGCAAAACCAAGAGAACAAAAAAAATATGGGAACAAACATAAAAAGCAAAAAAACCATCATTCAATTTGAAATTGTTAGTAGGTAGAAAAATGAAAAGTCTTCGCCGAGCTGTATCAAAACTCATCAAACAATATTGATATCAAATCATGTATTATAGAACTAAAATATTATAACTAGTGCGTTTAATTCTGAAATTATTGGAAATGTGATCAGTCAATAAGCTCTCGTCAGACGTGATTAGACATTAACCTAAAGGTGCCCCTCCATAAGTTTTAGGTGACCCCTCCGAAACACGTTCAAATTTGAAGAAATTGTTTAAAAAGGGAGAATTTTCAACGCTGGAGAGGAGATTCGTAGGTGACAATTTATTTTTGAAGTATGGCTTTTAGTGACTGTAGACGTAAGAAAATATTTTTAGAAAAATAAAATAAATACATAATTTTTTCTCGACATCGATACGGAAGTCATGTAATGTTTTCTATTTAAAAGAAAAAAAGGAAATAGAATAAAGTAATCAACGTTGCCGACTGCAAATGAAAAGACCGCATACTCATGATATCATAGTGTAATATTTAACTTGGCCCTGAAAAGGGCCTTTGAAAAATGAGTCAAGGCATCAAAACTACCTTGACTAAAGGGCAGGCATCGAAGAGGAGATCAATCCTTTCTCTTCCACTGGTTCCGCGCTTGGTCTTCGCGGTCTGAATATATCCTCGGAAGGAACTGAACCCTCCGGGATAATTCAGGGTCCGACATGATGACCGAGTCCCACCTCTGGGAAACCTGCCTGGCCTGTCGCAAGGTGCTCGTGGAAACGCCTCGAAGAATGTCGGTAGACATCTCCCTCGGCAGATCGCCGATGATGTCGACTTTTCGTCCTTCGTCCTTTTCGGAGTTCATGGTGAGCGAACACAGACAGGAAGTGAATGGTATCGCTTCCGGTTACAGGTGCTTATATAGTTACCTTTCATCCCTTAGGAGCTCCCATTCGCCCTAGACCATCCCCACCCACCTACCTCCGATATCCGAAGACCCATTTCGCCCCCTGATACCTATTGATGATAGCATCAAATCCAAGATCAATAGCAATATAGCAGTGTTACAATATGTTATATCGATTACGGAATATTTATAATTTACACAGTTCCGTTCATAATTTGAGTATTTCGCTTTGCTATAAGTGGAAGACGAAGGCCTAGCAAGCGGTCGTTGGCGGTGAAAGGCAGTTTTCCGTCACACAGGTAACAATTCTTTCACCTCATTTTCAACGGCCCTTTTCAGGGCCAGCGCAAGAGACATCTATATTATCCTCCAATTGTCATTTTACTGATACATGAATGATATAACTAGCCTAAACTGATTTGGACTATAGCAGAATTATTTAAATCATTCTGATCGACTTCGGAATTTTTTTTTATTTCTTTAGATCTTCACTTGCTATAAAATCTAATGCTAGGGCTGGAGCTTGAGCCCATCGTAAATTAACGTAAAAGAACAAAACCAAACGAACCAAAAAAAATATGGGAAACAAATATAAAAAAACCATTAGTTATTCAATTTGAAATTATTACTAGGTAGAAAAATGAAATCTTCGCAGATCGAGGTCTACGTGAACCCGGAAGAAACCCAATTTCACCCTGCGAACTTTCACCAACTGTTAGACTCTCTCCCACCCCTTTCACCTAGGGCGCCCTCTATTACTACTACCCGCAACTCGAATTGTTCTTAATTCTCCAAAATATATTTTTAATTGTTATTATATCAAAACGTATGTATACGTATTATAGAACTAATTTAATTAGAATTAAATATAACTAGTGCCTTTAATTCTGAAATTATTTGAAAAGTGAACAGTCAATAAGCTCTCGTCAGCCGTAATTAGACATTAACGAAATGATGCCCCCCACAAGTTTTAGGTGACCCCCCTAAAAACGTTAAAAGAAATAGTTTTAAAAAGGGAAAAATTTTCAACGCTGGAGGGATGTTGGTATTTAATTTAAAATGTGGCTTTTAACGACTATTTTTTCATGCTACAAAATCTAAAGCTATGGGCTGGAGCTTCGGCCCCATGTAAAATTAACGTAAAAGAAGCAAAACAAAAAGAATTGGTAAACCATCCCTAACCATCCCTTAAAAAAATATGGGATACAAATATAAAAAAACCATTATTCTATTCAAAATTGTTACTAGGTAGAAAAACGACAAGTCTTCGCAGATCGAGGTCTACGTGAACCCCGGAAGAAAAACCCAAATTTCACCCTGCGAACTTTCACCACTGTTAGACTCTCTCCCACCCCTTTCACCTAGGGCGCCCTCTATTACTACTACCCGAAACTCGAATTGTTCTTAATTCTCCAAAATATATTTTAATTGTTGATAATATCAAAACATATGTATACGTATTATAGAAATTAATTTAATTTAGAATTAAAATATAAACTAGTGCCTTTAATTCTGAA